>SJYQ01007399.1:114068-137543 GCA_006410935.1 Redunca redunca
GTTATGACCCATAGTTTAGCATCCTTCAGTTCCACCCCCTGCCCCCACCGCTCCACCCTCCCCCCGCCCCCCTTACTGGGCAGGGGAGCGGGCGGTCGGCTGAGAAGTGGGATCGCGACTGGACCAGATTGCCCGGAAGCCAGATTTGCAAAACAGGCGCACGGATTCTCTTCGGGTCAGAGGTTATTTACGGGGAGAAGGGGTATGGGTAAACCATCCCCGATCGACTCCAAAATTAATCCTCCGCGCTGCCCCCGCTCCTGCTTTCTGCTCCGCTCCAGCCGTCAGACCCGCCCTCTCCTCCCCTGCACGCACGCCCACTACCGGGTCCCTAAACCCTGCCCGGCCCCCAGGCGCCCCGGCTACGGGCAGCGCTGCGCACGCCTTCCGGCGAACACCGGTGGGCGTCGCCCGCCGACTCCCAGAGCCTGCAGCAGCTCATCCCCAGCAGACCCAACCCTGGGCCCCCAGCAGCGCTAATAGACTGTCCTGGAGGGCAGGCAGCAGCCTCCCTGGAACCCATTATGCCGACGAGGACCTATTTGATCCCTGTAAACAAGAGACTGGAGAAGGACATGGCAACCCACTCCAGTATTCTTGCTTGGAGAATCCCATGGACAGAGGAGCCTGGCAGGCTTTCTAGTCCATAGGGTCGCAAGAGTCGGACATGACAGCTACTAAACCACCACCACCACCACCACCACCACCAAACAAGAGACACCATTTAACCGATACTGAGCTTAAAAATAAACAGCCAGGCTTTAAGGGCGCGGGGGTGGGGGTGATGGGAACGGGGTTGAGGGAGGTGGTAGGTACCAAGCAAGGAAATGGCGCTGTGAATCCACATTCCTGCTCGCCACCCCTCGAGGCCTCTACTCGGACCCCTTCCCAGGTCCAGAGAGCATCGCTTAACCACGGGTATTCCATACCCGCAGAGTTCTAGAAGTAGAGCCCTCCTCTGCACTTAAAGGCTCCCAGGGATTCTTGTTGATTTGCTCTGGGTCGGTGGATGCAAGCAGAAGTCCTGGCAGGAAACAAAAGTTTTCTTTCCGCCCTGCTACATATTTCCCCCACCTGTCTGCTCAGTTGCCTTCTCCTCGTCCGACCACGCCGCCCCCAGGAAGAAGTCACCAGCTTCCCCGAGGGGTGCGGCCAGAACCCCAGAGCTCCATCTGGGAGAAAAAAACGGGGTGCACTAGAGCGCCCATCAGTCCAACGCTCTGCGTTCCCCTAGGTCACTCTGGTCGGAAGGGGGAGCTTTCATGTCTTGATTCAGTTTGCGCGGGAAGGAATTCCCAAGGCCTGTCGTGGGTTGTGGCTTAGGGATTTTTTTTTTTTCTTGTGCAGAAACGACAAGGACGTTGGTGCACGTTTTTCGATCCCCTCCCTCTACCCCCAGCAACTCGCAAACTCCCAGAGCCCCAGAACCTCCCGCGCCAGCAAAAAGCAGTGTCCTTCTCTGATTAGTCTCTCCTGCTGAGGAAGCCCGGCCCAGAATTCTGGCGATACTTGGCCTCTCGCTGTAGAAGACACTAGGCGTTGTTAGCCTCTTGCTAAAGCGGCATTTGTAAGGCGGCCCTTAAGGCCTTAGGGATGGGAGCGACAGTAACTGCTGTTTAACAACGAGCCCGTGGCCAAGGGTTAGGTTTATGGCCTGAAAAATGTTTTAGTCATCCCATCCAGAAGGGCAGAACAAACTTCTGGTTTCAGGCTTCCTTCCCTTACCCCCGGGGTTAGTTCCAGGACCTGACCGTTCACTGGACTTGAGCGGGATCCTGAACCTGGAGGGCTTCGCAAACCCTGCGCGGGGCTCACAGGGGCGCGTCTCACCCGCACGCACTCGAACGCTCAGCAGTCCTTTCCCAGGGCTGTTCCCTCTTTCCGGGGAAATAAAGCCTAGATTGGAACCTTCTGCCGGCTTCCTCACTTGGCCGTCTGCTCTGCATTAGTGTTTTTATAAGGGACTCAAACAAATCGAATACAAGGTCACCAAATAATTAACAGTTGTGAATTCCCTCCATCCCCATTAAAATACTTCCCTGCTTATATTTCATTTTCCGTTTGCCAACGACAACAGGGTTCGGGCAAAAGCCCGGCTGCGTTGATTGCACCACTCTGCGGCCCAGGTCCACCCAGAAACTCGCTGTTTTGCATAAACATACCGCGCCAGACGCACTTCAATTAGGAGGGAACGACGCCGCTCTTAGAAGTGCTTCCCGCCGCCAGACTATCCCCACAACTGTCCTGCCCTGCCCCCTGGCAATCGCGACCCAGAAGGTAAACCTAGAAGCCAGAGATCCCGGGCAAACTCTCCCGAGGTTCGTTTCCAGGGTGTCAAGTTCTTCAAGGATGTTCAGATCTCGGGTTTTTTTGGTGGGTTTTTTTTTGGGGGGGGGTTTGTTTGGTTGGTTGGTTTTTAATCTGTTCCCTACTGCCTCCTTTCTGAGAGTGCTATTGTAACAACAACCAAAAAAATAAGAGTATTATTATTTCAAAATTATCTAGAAACCTAACTCAGAGCAGTGTTCTTAGGTTCATTTTGTTTTCTTCATCCTTAAGAGGCTTTTTTTGGGGGGTGGGGGTCCCTTGTTGGAATTAACAGTGGTGCTTCTCTCACTACGTAAATTAAAGTCCGAGTTTTGCCTCACTCTCCCTCACCCTCTATCTTACAGCCATGCTGAATTCACAGTTCTCCCTGTCTGCCTTTCCCAGGCCCGGGGGCTGGGAGTCCAAGCCTCCTGTACTTGTGGTCTTTGAATGAGTTCTATCCTGTGCTAACTGCAGTGTCTGTATATCCAACCTGGTCCATCCTGATCCTATCACAGCACCAGCACACACATGCACACAGTTTCCCCTCTCTGTGGATCCAAAATCATCTTGAAAGCACAATTTGGAGGCATTCTTAAAGGTCAGGGCTTCCCTGGTGGCTCAGCTGGTGAAGAATCCGCCCACAATGCAGGAGACCTGGGTTCAATCCCTCGATTGGGAAGATTCCGTGGAGAAGGGAATGGCTACCCACTCCAGTATTCTGGCCTGGAGAAGTCCGTGGACTGCATAGTCCATGGGACCGCAAAGAGTCGGACACGACTGAGTGACTTTCATTCACACACATGCTATGTGAAAACTACCTTTAAAAATTAAAGGTCAGGGATAAAGTGGTTTGTGCCTTTTACAGGGAGATCAAAGAGGAAGCAAGGTGCATCTCAGTTTTAGACCTGTGAATTCAGTTTCACTCCAACTCCTAAGTCTTGAGAGATTACAGAGGTAGGGAGTCTGTCCATTTTTTCTACTTGTTTCCTGCCACCATCCTTTAGAAATTTCCTCTTGCCTTACTCTATCCATACAGCACCAGGAGTAGGCATGCAGAGCTGGCTATATGCTTCAGCTCTCCTTAGCTGTGTGACCTTGAACAACTTGCTTAATCTCTCTGCCTTCTTTAAAATCATCTGTAAAACAGGGATTGTAGCACTTTCTTCCTGGAGGAGGGAGGTGGTGTTAGAATTAAATGAAATAAGTAAACGCTCAACATGTCAATATATCCCAGTAATATCGGAGAGCAAACTGAAAGGGTGGACATATTTTTAAAAGCTTGCAATCAAGTCTCCTCAGGGGGGGTTGAGAGAAGGAGGGCAGGGAGTGAGGCAGTACTGAACCGGCAGTCTTCACGGATCTAAAGCGCGCTGAATCCATCCACGCTGGGCAAAGTTCATCCGAACGCTCCCATTCTTGAAATGCAAGCTTTAGGTGTAACTTTTGGGGTTCCAGGGCCCCCAGGTGAGGAAGACCTTTTTTAGAAATACTGTACGTTAAGTAGTTCAGGCCTCAATAGCGGGCTTCAGGATTCCTTACGTGGTCTTTGCTTCTGCCCCCGAGGGACCCCTGCTTCTCAAAGCCAAGCCTGCCACACTCGACGGCGATTTAAACATCCCCGAGGCAAGGCGCCAAGTCAGCGCGGCCGGCGCGGCTCTCGGCTGGCCGCTTCTCTTCGCTCCTTGTCCTGCCATCCCCAGCTGGGGGAGGGGAGGCCCGAGGGTTTGGCGCGGTTTGAGAGTCCCCATGTGAGAGGGGCGGAAGTCCTCGCCAGGAGCCCGGGATGCGCGGCTGGCGGGTCCCTTCCATCACGGGAGACTAGACACCGTTTGATGTGTTATGACATGAACCCTCAATTAGATCGCTGAGTTGAAACACTCCAATCAGGGGCCCGATGCTAAGCAAGCCCCGGAAGGTCCAGCCCGAGGTCACCGCCGGTGACACATCACATCAAGATCAGTGAGAGGGAAAGTGAGGCTTTCCCTTTATCAAGCTGGGGCTGTGGCCCGCAACGCGCCCCTCCCCTGCGGCCCCCCCACCCCCCAGGCCGCGGCTTCGCACTCCTCCGCCCCCGCGCGGCGTGCTACCCGCCGCACAGCCTTCCGGCTCAACGAACTGCCTTGTCTGCCCGTTTTCTGGGAACCTGAGGGCTCGGGGGAGACCGCGCCTTGGACGCGGAGGGCCAGGTGGTCACGCCGCGTCTCCTCCGGCTGGTGACCGCGCTCGGGAGTGGAAGCCGGACGTCTGTATCTCGGTCCGGCTAGCCTGGAGAGCTTGGCTCGGGAACAGAGCCCTCCCCTCCTGCCTCCCCCAGGCTGGGCGCACAGCCAGTCTCCTCCCTACCTGCGGCGCCCAGGGGCGCCCAGCGCGATGCCCGGGGAGAGGCAGCCGCGCAAGCCAGGGTGAAGCGAGCCCGCGTCTGCGCCCGACCTGGAGTCCCCAGAGACCTCCCACACTTGCCCGACGCCGCGGGCTTCGGTAGACGCCTCCCAGCAGCCCGCAGGGTCCCCTGGTCCTCTGCCAAACTCTTGGGGCGCAGCTTGCGAGTTAGGGGGCGTCTGTCTGGGGGAGGAGCAGAGGTTCTAGCCACTTCCCGTGGGGAGAAGAAAAGGCGCGCCCAACCGCGGGCCACCCTGGGCCTCCGGGACTTCTTTCCCTGGGGAAAGGCCTTTAGAGTAATCCCCTCTGTTCTTCCTTAGTCTCTCGACTGGGGAAGTCTAGGGTAAGTCTTCGAGTAGGGAGTCAGAGAGGATGAAGGATACACAGAGGATATGGAGGCAGAGAAACAGAGGCAGGGCGAGGGATGGACGTGGGATCAGGGCGAGCTGCGCCGGCAGCAGGAAGGCCGGGACCCTGATGCCGAGCTGCAAAGAAGCCACGTGTCTTTGCCAAGGTGGCTTTACTAGTCCTGAAATCACCATAAAATACCTGGCGTTAATTTGCCGCCCAGACCTTTCGGCAGCTCGTGAACCTCGCTGACCTCCGGCTGCAGACGCGAATGCCTCGTGGGCTGGACCCATGCGGGTCAGGAAGGCGGCGGCAAGGAAGGGGGCTTGGGGCCTGAAGCCTGGAAAAGAGCCGGGGGCTCGGGGCCTGCTCTGTAAATTTCAAGGGCGTGCCAGTCCCCAGGTCAGCCGGGTGGTCGTCTCGGTCCGAACCCCGGCGCTGGCCAGTTCCTGGGCGACCCCACTTTCGCTGACCTGGAAGTGGGGGGCTGGGAAGGTATATCGAAGCCGAGGAGCTACGTCTGGGCCGGTGGCGGAGTGGACCGATGCCTCCTTCCTTTCTCCTCGCCCCCTACCTCACCTTTGCCCTCCCTTTGCTTTCCCCCCTTCATCCCATCTCCTTCCACGTTATTGTCTCTTTAGGAGCTGAGTGCCCGGCGCAGGCGGATCCCTCCCCAGTTTCTGGGACCAGGGTAGAGTGAAGTTCTCTCCAAGGCACTCGCCACGCCGCAGACCCGCGCGGGTGGCACGGAGGAGGCGCAGGGGTTTCCGCAGACACCCACACATGCACCCGAGCCCACGGAGGGGCCCAAAGACGGGGCCCCTGGGTCTATATGCAGAGAGAAGCGAGTTGCCTGGCTGAGAAAGGTGGGTGAGCACAGTCAGGCACCCACGTGGATTAAGTACCAACAAAACACCCAAAGTGAGCCCACTCGCCTCTGCTCCCGACTCTCTCAGCCAGTTGTTGCCGCTGCCTCTGCAGAAATGACTCGGTTGCGGCCCCGAGGGCGCGGGGCTCCTATGTGGGTGACCATGCCCACACCTAGCGCCAGGAGCGGTCGGGTACCAGCGGAGCGGCTGGGCCGGGGCACTTCCACCCGCCTCTCGCGGACTCGCTGCTCTGGACCGCAGCGTTCGCTTCTGCCGGCTTTTCCCGGAGCCGATGGGAGCTCGGGGCTTCCCAGCGCTCGCTCGGGTCCCAGGGCCGCTCGCTCCGCCACCGCGCAGCTCCGGGCCTTGGACCGCACACCCAGTACCATCCGGGATCCCTCGCCGCGGGTTTCATCAGTGCCCGCCGCGACCCCTCTCCAGCCCGGGTCATCTACCCGCCACCTCCCGCCTTCCACGCTTCCTCCAGCAGCCACCAGACATGCGGCCCCCACGCTGCTTTCTGCAAAAGGCGAGAGGAAAAGGGAAGGAATGGAAAAAGAAAGAAACAGACGAAGGAGAGGCAGGGAGAATTGCACACTGGAATAAAATCTGCAGCCGCGTTCGGAAACGTACTTGGGCTTGAGAAAAAGCAATTTAAGAAAAGAAAAGGAGAAGGTATCCAGAGCGGAAAGGCGAATTCACAGATGCAGCCTCCTGCCAGCGCCGGAGCTGAGCCCTTGGCGGCTGACCTCCAGGGAGAAAGGAGTCGGGCGTCCTCTTTGCCACTTACCTAGTCCCCTGTCTACAAAGCTAGTGATCGTATTAGCCGACTTGGAAGACTGGAAAAAGCTGGCATTGATGCCCAGCTTCTCGGCGACGGAGTAAGTCCTGTAGATTGACAGCATGTACTCGTGGGGCACCACGCGCGGGCCCCTGCCGGGAGGCTCCCGAGCTGCACGCTGCTCTGGCGGCCGCCGCTGGGGCTCCTCCTGCGGCCTCGGCGGGGGTTCCTGGCGATCCAGGGGCGCCCGGGCCGTGGCATTCTCTCTCGGCGCCCGCGGCATCTTTCCTTCCTTGCGGCTTCGCATTCCCTTGGCGGAGCCCAGCTCGGCAGACGAGGAGGAAGAGATGGAAGCTTGCTGGAAACCCGGCAGATCCCACAGGAAACTGATGAGGAAGACGGCCGAGAGCAGGACCCTGAAGGTATCCATGGCGAGCGTCTCCCCGAGAGGCGGCGGCACCGGGCGCGAGGGGCGGCACGGAGCGGCTGGACAGCGGCCGGGTCCTGGCTCCTCCGGCGGACTCGGAGTGCGAGGAGCCGGGTCCCAGCCACACAAATCCCGGCCCTGCCACGCCCCCTCCCGCCCCTCGCCGGGAGGGGAGGGGAGAGGACGGAGGGGAGGGGAGGAGAGGGTGGGAGGAGAGGCCGGGTGGTGTGGGCAGGAGGTGTGGGGGAGAGGGGGCCGCTGTGGGCCAGAGTGGCCGGGGAGGGGCCACGCAGCGCCCCCGCGGGACGTGCGCGGGGTTGCCGGGCAATGCGCGCGGAGCGGGGCCCGGCGCGGCGGGCAGGGGTAGGCGCGCGAGGCCGCTCGGCGGCAAGGAAGCCAGGGTCCTCCGCAGCGCCAGAGCCCCTCCAGCTCTGTTCGAAGCTCGGTCCCGCCGCAGCAGCGCGCTGCGCGGGCTCCCGGTCTCCTCTACCCGCCGCCCCCCACTCCCGCACCACCACCACCTAGGTCGCCTCCACTTGGCTGGGAGCGTGCAGCCCCGGGAGGAGGCAAGCGGCGGCGGCGCCCCCCAGGGACAGCTACAAGCAGGCGTCTCTGCAGCCGACTGCGCGTCGACTCCGGGCGGTGGTACCTCCTTTCCCGGCCCCGGCCTCCAGGGCCAGTCGATCGCTCCCCTTCAATGGCCAGCCCAGGGGCCAGGGAAGCCTCTCGCCGCGCACGCCTCTACGCCAGGCGTAGGGCTCAGCTCAGAACAGCCCCGTTCTCTCGCTGGGGTTACCGCTTTCCACAAAGACTGGGCGTCTGTTCTCGACCCTCGAGGTCACGCAAAGGCCACGAGTCTTTAGTCTGGATGGATGCTGAAAGCTGCCGCGCTCTCGTGCAGGCCCCAGGCTCTCTCCTCGCAGTCCGCAGCCTCTTCGGACGCTGGGTTTAGGCGACTCTTTTCTCCTCCAGCTGTCCTCCCGTCCTCTCCCCTCCGGAGGCCTGGCCCCCGCCTCCGGTGCGTCCCCATTTTCCCCTCTCTTCTTTCCCTTCCGCCTTCCATACTTCCTCCTTCCCCAGGTTCCTTCTGCATTCCAATCCCTCTTTCCCCAGCCTGCTTTTCTTCCCACACTGCCCTCCCATCTCTCTCTGCCTTCCCACCCTCTCCCTCCTCGGACCCCCCCACTTCCCTTTCGGTGGACCCCTCCCTTTGCAACTCTTCCCCAATCTGTTTCTCTTCAGCTCAGCCTCGCCCCGTCACGAGTTTCCTTTATCTGTCCCCAGATTCCCCGTGCCTGTCTTCTCCACCCACTGCCTCACTCATTCCCGGGCCTGAAATCGAGGCGGAGGGGCTGCCTCTCACTCGCTGGTCTCCGTGCCCCTGGAGCGCTGCGGACGTCGAGTTTCCTCGTGCGTTTACTGGGTGCTCCCGGCACCAACCATAACATGCTCTTGAATCGCCCCAGCCTCTATGGGAGATTGGCCTTCCATTTTTCCACTTTCACAGATTTAAACAATGAGACTGAGAGGAGATAAATGACTTTTCCAAGGACGCTCCGCCTGCAGGATGTGCGGCCAGAAACAGAATCTGACGGCGCAGGCTCCAGACCCAGTGCTGGTCCCATTCCTGGGCCGATTGTCTCTGCTTCCTTCTTGCTTTTTTCTTTTCTTTATGGTTTTACTTGCTGTCAGATGATTTCCTCGCCCACACCGCATTGTGCACGTGTGTGTGCGTGCACGTGCGTGTGTGTGTGCACGTGTTCCCAGTCTTCATTCTCCCCACCCTCTCACTTTCTTCCCCCTTCTCCCTTTTGCTCTTTCATTCCTTCTTCTGTCCCTGCAGAGACCAGTCACCTGACTGCTTAAAGAGGGAGTTTTGCTTCCTTGCTCCCTTCGTTCCCAAACTTCCTTAAGGTCTGGACACTGGCCTCCCTAGGTAATGGCAAACACCCAAGAGAACCTGTTTCCTTTCATCTTCAACACGATCTTATGAGGTCAAGGTTGTATTATCCCCATTTTACAGCTAATGGAACTGAGGATCAAGTTCACACTGCTCCAGAACCTGAGCTCTTAGCTATGGGCTGTGGAACTGGCCAGTCTCCTCTCAGACTCTGTTGTGGATGTTCCTTCTGGCTCTATCACAGGCCTACGTATGACCCAGTTTTTATTTCAAGAGTATCAAGTTCTGAGACTTTAAACTCAAAGATGCCTTACCATAACCTCTTCTTCCTTCCTTTCTCTGTGCTTCCAAACAGTTTATTTTTTAACAAGCTTAACAACATAAGAGGA
This sequence comes from Redunca redunca, assembly GCA_006410935.1. Taxonomy (NCBI): domain Eukaryota; kingdom Metazoa; phylum Chordata; class Mammalia; order Artiodactyla; family Bovidae; genus Redunca; species Redunca redunca. The sequence continues at coordinate 123,472 of SJYQ01007399.1, forward strand.
AGTGGAACTGAACAAAACAAATTGTTTTTCAGATTATTACCACTACAACAGACTCAAAATGTGCTTGCCATTATGGGTCCCCTTGTAGCCTGTCTCTGTCTTTCATGTACTTATGGTTGCCACACAGGGATAGATGTTATGTCATATCCACCCCTTGTCACTTAACGTTACGTCCAAAGCATGTCTGCTCATCCTTCTTTACGTTTTTTGGTTTGATTTTGTTTTATTGCCAAGGCCATTTCCTCGGATGTCTCTCTTCCGTGTCCTTTCTGTCCCCTCTGCAGGTCTTCACCAGCCCTCCACCTCCCTGCACGTGCCACCTCTCCCAAACCACAGACTAAAACCCCTTGTCTCCCACTCGAAGAGGAAGCATTTCCCCCTCCGCTGCTTGTACTCTCCCTTGTCAACCCAGAGAGGCCTCCTCCTTGCGGTCTCTCTCCATCCCTTCCCTCGGGGAAACAAACACTTGTGGTTTGGGTTATCAGTGTTTTAATTTCTATCAGTATGGAGTCTGATTAGTGGTGATTCATGGTTTCAGATCCCCCCAGTCAGTAAGAAGGCTTCCTGCCTGCAGCTGCTGTCCTGTATGTTCTCTCTTCTTTTTGCTCATGGCAATTATTATCTGCCACAAGTTATCAGTAAACAGGAACCAAAGTCATCAGCCTATTGTACCTTAGGAGCACTGGAAGGGGTCATGGGTAAGAGGATATGACACCAGGACCGGGCCCACAGAGGATGTGGTCTGCTCTCCTGGCAGGATTCCGCTGGTGCAGATAGAATCCTCCTGCGTTGCTACCAGACTCAGGTCCAAGCAAAGGAGGTGCTGGCTCTCCTTTGCCTGAAAGCACTTCTAATGACACTGAAGAGCAGACGGACAAACTCGGTGAATGGGGCCCAAGGTCACAAGCCAGTCGGGGATCTACTCACAACTAGGAGGGAGGCAAGTCTTTCTGACTCTTAATCCAGTGCTTTCCCTATACTAAAAAACATTTCACATCTCAAGTATTATGACAGTGATCCTCAGTATGGGATAAAGCTGTACCTCTTCCTCCCTTGTGGATATGTTTCAGATAAGAATGTCAATATTAACAAGGCCACACAGAGGCCTTTGCTCCGTGTGTGTGTGTGTGTGTGTGTGTCGTAAAAAATAAAGATATGAGAACAAACCAGGAAGATCTGCCTCTAGACCTTCTCAGAACATTTTGAGAATTGGGGACAATGTTGTAGAATTTTTCAGTCCAGTCTTAGATTCTCTTGTAATTTCTTCAGCTGTTTCTTGTCCAGTCTTAGATTCTCTTGTCATTTCTTTAGCTGTTTCTTCTATGAGGAACAGCAAAAAGGGGGAGAGGTTCTTGAGCTGAAATGAGAAGATCTGGTATGGGCACCTTTGACAGCTTCATATTCTTTTCATGGTTAGATTTTTTTCCCCCCAAAGAGAAGGGAATACCGACCGCTGTGCAGTATGGTGTATCCTGCCCCCCTGTGGACACTGAGGGAGTTACCGGTGGTGAATCGAAACTGCTGGACCTGGTGAAGTTTTCAGGAGCTTGCGGGACAAGCTAGGGATAGTGACATCTACATTCACACTAGCTTGAGAAATCAGAGGGCCCTTTATTAGGTATGTGAAGCATTTGGCAACAAAACATCCATAAATAAAGGTCTACCTGCCCAGAGATACAGAATCAAAGCAAACAGAATTGTCCTGTTACCATCTGAAACCTGTGTTGTTGTTGTCTTTAAAGCATTATTTCATACTAACCCAGAGAGAGAAGATGCTCTTAAGTAAATAGTTTATCTTAGGGTAGGGGAAGGATGCAGTGGGAATTTGGAGCTAGCAGATACAAACTAGGGACATATAGAGAGAGAATGGATAAACAAGGTCCTACTATACAACGCAGGGAACTACGTTCAATATCTCAATATAAAAAAGAATGTGTATAACTGAATCACTTTGCTGTATAGTTGTAAATCAACTCTATTCCAATAAAATAAATAATATATTAATTTTAAAAGAGCTCATATCTTGCATTGTGCCATTTTTTCACTAGACTGTCACTTGAAAAGCAGCTTCTATGACAGAAGTGACAGAGGAGATTAACTTTTTAGTAAGGGCCCTGCGTGCTTAGTTGCTCAGTCAAGTCCGACTCTGCGACCCTGCGGACTGCAGCCCACCGGTTCCTCTGTCCATGGGGATTCTCCAGGCTAGAATACTCCAGTGAGTTACCGGCTCCTTCTCCAGGGGGTCAAACCCACGTCTGCTGTGTCTCCTGCACAGGCACGTGGCTTCTGCACCCGTTGAGCCGTCGGGGAAGGGGGCCTACCCACAGGGCAAGTAGACATTCTGTAAAGTCTCCCGAAATATATTCCAGGAGGATAGTCTAACACCTGAAATGTGCACAAATGAAACAATTTCTTTAGTTTGTGGTACTGTTTCCATAATGTCCCAGTTAAACAAATGGGGATCAGGTACGACCCCCATTCATATTTTACTACCACTATCATACTATTCCGAATAAACTGACCCTGATAATCTGATTGATATCTAGTTGATACCTGTATGGTCCAAGAGAAACAAGACTTAAGACTGGCAGGTTTTTGATTGAAAGAAGGCTAAGGACGAAAAGGCCCAGGGCAATGGGTTTAAAGTTCTCTTCCTTTGAGCTCCTAGAGCTTTCAGCAAGCGGCGTGAGAAGGAAACCTACCACTGAGGCCCCGGCGCCCGACATTTCCACAAGCTGAGCATCCCTGCTCTGTGTTTCTGACCTTTCCTGACTTCATCTTCAGGCAGCAGTCCCTCAGAAAAGAAAAAAGAAAATACTTAAGAGTACTGAGCAACCTTCCTCAAAGGAGGTCAAGGGTGAAAAGTCAACAGAATCCTGAGCAACAGGAAGAAAGACGAAAAGTGGTGGAGAAGGCAAAAGAGGGGAAAAAAAAAAAAAAGCCCCTTAGGAAATGGTGCATATGAAGATAAAATGCTCTTGCACAATTTAGCCTTGGAGGTACCAGCCCCCGATTGCCCCTGCTTTCCCCAGTGCGATATGGAGACCTATTGTGCCACGAGGTCTGTCTGCTTTGGCAATCGTCTGTCACTTCAGATGGAGGTAAAAACACATCCCTCTGGGGCTTTTATGTAGACTGCACACAGCAAATTATGCAAATTCTTATTAAAGATGCACATACCTGTATGCTGTGCCCAGTCACTACAATTGTGTCCGATTCTTTGCAACTCCATGGACCATAGCCCGCCAGGCTCCTCTGTTCACGGGATTTGCCAGGCAAGAATCCTGGAGTGGGTTGCCATTCCCTGCTCCAGGGGATCTTCCTGACCCAGGGGTCAAACCGAGTCTCTTGAGTCTCCTGCTGAGCCATTGGGGAAACCCGTATGTAAATATGGTGACCATTAATTCCTCAGCCATTTGGATTTTTAAAATGTAAAATAAGTCTCTGGAAATTTTATTATTTCTCAATTTTTATACTTTTGCTCTGGAATTACATTTTGAAACTTCAGTCTAATTTCTTTTGTTAAGTTGCTTCTCTAAAAAAGCTTAATTTGTTTGACATAGTGATCTTTTACTGTATTTCACTGTGAATTTGTGGCAACACTTTTCTTCTATAATGATTCGACATGTTTCATGTTTGTCCAAATCGTCTAGATTAAAAACACATTGCAGTTCGCTAATAAGTATTGGGATACTTAAATTGAGCAGACAAAATGCCTTCTCAAATGAGCATCTAGTATGCTTATGAGAGTAAAGATGATTAAACTCCAGAAATGATTTGATCTTTGCCAAATCTTGCATAGAAAATTACAATTACATAGGAAATTGTCTTTCCTATTTAGGATCAGACTTGGTTTTAAAAATCACTACCAACTTTGTCAACATTAAAATAGAAGCAATAAAGATGTGAAATTTCACACAGGGGGTCTACAATATTTGGATAATTATAAGCATATGGCTACTTTACATGAGATCTCTGTTAAAAGTGTATTTACTAGGGCTCTGGGAAAACAGAGGTTCTCAAATTCGGGGTTTATTTACATGTGCTGAGAATGTCATGTTTACTATCAATGTATCATAATCTATTCTTGCTTCAGAACTCTAAGTAGAATTAGCTAAATGATCACAATATCTGTTGTTTATTGCTCTCTTGTCTGTTTGTTAATATCCCAGGCTTTACTTGTAAAAGAAATGGCAAATAACAATTAACTTGGTGAATGTTCTCAATCATTATAGGAAAAATTCCATATATTTTGTTAGAATTTAGGACAGGAACCTATACTGACTAGTTTCAGTAGATTCTAGTCAAATAGAAAGGATTGGTGGAACAACAATTTGATTTCCTGTTCTTTTTGAAAATACTTCAATGTATCCATTCCTAGGAATCACTAAAAACAAAGACAAATTTGTTGTCTACTCATTTAGAGTTAATTAAATGAACACTTTAAATGTGAAAAATGGTTGAAACTTTATTTGGAAATTGATAAATATGAGATTTAAGAGTTTGAAATGTCACCGTGAGCCCTACTTTTCCTTGAAAAGCTTTCCCTCCCTCCATGACTTTGCTTCTCAAATGCTAAGATGATGAAATGCCACAGCTACAACTTATAATGAATTGGTCTTTAAAAACAGAGTCAGAAAGTAGAATAGTGGTTGTCAGAGACTTCGGGGAGGGGGGAATGGGGAGTTAGTGCTTAATGGGTACAAAGTTTCAATTTGAGAAGATGAAAAAGGTCTGGAGTTGGATAATCACAGCGGTTGCACAACAACCAGAATATACTAAATGCCACTGAATTGTACACTTAAAAATGGCTAAAACGGTCCCTTTTAAAGTGTAGTTTACCACAAAAAAAAAAAAAGATTTAATAAAACACAATTCAAGAAATGCCTATTTGTAAAACAATATGCTTAAGGGCAGAACTTTCTAGACAGCTTCGCAGACAAGTTTGGCTTTTAATACCTTTATACGGAACATATCAATATGCATAACCAGGAGTGGATTTATGCCTAACTACACAAATGTCAATGGAAAATTGCATTAGTCTTCGGGGGCTTCCCAGTTGGCACTAGTGGTAAAGAACCCACTTGCCAAAGCGAGAGACACAACAGGATCAATCCCTGGGTCGGGAAGAGCATGGCAAGCCATTCCAGTATTCTTGCCTGGAGAATTCAAAGGGCAGAGGAGCCTGGTAGGCTGCAAACGAGTCAGACATGACTCAGCAACCAAACAACGCTAGTCCTTTCCGAATTAAAATCCATCCCTTCTTCACCTCTCCAAAATACATGGCAACTGTGCAAAATCCCTTTTCTTCATATGATTATTTTTTCCCTTAAATAAGACCACTTCACTCTGCCTTCAGTTATCTCCACTTCCGCCTCCTTCAGACTTTTGACCATGGCCCCTTTCACCCTGAGCTCTTGCTACTCAGCTCAGCACCCAGCTGTCACCTGTCCCCACTCCTGGGTCCCGAGTCTCTCTTTCCACCCCCACCCCCTCACCTCCTCTTTCTCCCTGCCTTGTGTTTCACTCTTGTTCATTTCACCATTGTTTCTAGTCTCCTTGAACTAGCTGCTGTTGGGAACTGCAGCCCATTTTAAAACTTTCCTTTCACACTGATCCTAATTAAAGCACCAATTGGGATATTTGGTACTTATCTCTTCCTCTTACAGAGGGAATTTGTATTTTCCTCTTTAAGAGCAACCAAAAAAACCTACCCCTTGAGACTAATCTGTTTACTTTCCTGTTTATTTACACGTATGTCCCTTAAGAGATTTCTTTTTCCCACAGTGGTCCTGAAAGGGTAGAAGGGGGGACCCTATCTCCTCCATGAGCGTTTTATTATTTGATACTTGTTAAAACAGAGCATCAAGTAAATATGGACTGCTTCCTTGTGAAGTACATTTTTACAGTTGGGTGGAACAAACATGACAATTCCCTTGCTGCATTTTTTTCTTTTCAAGGTTCAAATGGTTGTTGAAGATTGTCTGACCCTCTGTAAGAAGTCAGTTCATATTTTAGCACCATTAGACAGTGCCCGACTGGCCAAGAATATCAGTGTAGAAGTGTAACACAGTGATACCTGAAATTATGATTTTCATTGCTAAAGGTCTCTTTTACAAGCATCTTCGATTCTCCTGGCATTCAAGCCTCCTACTGCAGGCTAGCCCCAACCTCTCTCCCGTTACTCCTGGCAGTTCTGTTGACACCTGGTGTCCTGGAACCTTTGACCCCGCCTGTGTATCCTCACCGCTGACTTCTGCACAGGCATGGGCCTCACCTGGAAGGCTGGCTTGTCTGCACCCTATCCTCATCTGCTCTTAGCAGTAACAGTTACAGTTCCATGGTGCCCACTTCCACCCACCACCTGCTGTGGCCTGATGTGCACTGTGCGGGTGTGGATGCGAAGGGCAAAGAAAGAAACGTGCTTGGATGATTTTATCAGCTTCCCTGCTTGCATGCTCCTAGACCACCTACTCATACACAGGCACACACACACTCACACCTCTTCTGAGAGTAAGAAACACTGTTTGGGCTTCATCTTATAGAGGTGATAATATTCTAGGGCCATATATCACAGACCTTTTCCAGAAAAACCACAAGGAGGATAGTTTGAGTCTTTGAGAAACTCCCAAGCACATGACAAGGAGAAACACAGAAAGTCAGATTCGAGGAAAACCTGAGAGATCACTTATTTCAATGGGCCCCAAATAGATGCAGGCTTCCCAGGTAGTGCTAGTGGTAAAGAACCTGCTGGCCAACGCAGGAGACATAAGAGACACGGGTTCTCTCCCTGGGTTGGGAAGATCCCCTGGAGAAGGGCATGGCAACCCACTCCAGTATTCTTGCCTGGAGAATCCCACGGACAGAGGAGCCTGGCAGGCTATGGTCCACAGAGTCGCAAAGAGTCGGACACAACTGAAGCAGCTTAGCATGCATGCAAATAGGTGGTGTATAATAATGGTACAGCTTGCCCAGGCACAGATCCTGGCTTTCCTATTGCAGGTCTACAGCCTTTGCATGTAGACCTTGGCAAAACCTCTCCTGGGCTTGCCTTCCACAGCTATGACCTGGGGGCCAACGCGGCAGCTCACCGGCAGACCTGCAGTGAATTGTGCCCGTAGAATACCAAGAATAGAGATCAGCACATAGAAACATCTTAACTGTTAGCAACATTCCTATTTCACAGGCTAGAAAAAGAGGCTGAGGTGTATCCTGAACAGGGTCTCACGGTTGGTGGCAGCACTGGAACAAGAGCTGGGTTGCAAAACCACGTCCTCCCAACTCCTGTTCAGCCAGGTAAGAGAAAGAGGGCTGCCCCTTCATCAGATTCAACATGATTCGAAAGGCTGATTTGTTTAGATCAGAAAGAGGACTGGTCAGAGTGTAGAGAGCCTTATTAATGCCTTCTAATCACTTTCCAGGCATGCTGGATTAAAAACAAATGGGATTTCAATATTGTGACCCAATTCCAAATGCTCCAGATTACAATGTTTTACAAACTGTGGGTTGTAACACATTAGTGGGTTATCACATCAGAGTCATGAGTCATGGCCCACAGCTTTTTTTCACTGAAAGAACAGAATGGAATGAGATAGAATAAAATACAATAGGATAGGAAATACCATCATGCCTTATGCTACCTAGTACAAATATTCTCTTGGAAAACTGTTGTTCAAAGGGTGTGTGTGTGTGTGTCTGTGTGTGTGTTGTCGGTTGCCCCTGTAAAAATCTGGGGGAGCTGCTGGGTCTTTGTTGCTATGCAAGGGCTTTACCTAGTTGCCGCAGGCGGTGGGGGGCCAGGTTGGGGGCTACTCTTCATCATGTGCTTGGACTTCTCATTGAAGGGGCTTCTCATTTGGAGCACAGGCTCTAGGCGCGCGGGCTTCAGTCTGCAGCACACAGGCTCAGGACTTCTGGCTTGAGGGCCTTAGAGTGCGCCGGCTTCAGGAGCTGTGGCCCACAGGCTTAGTTGCTCCGCAGCATGTGGAATCTTCCTGGACCAGGGATCAAACCCGTGTTTCCTGCACTGGCAGGCAGATTCTTATCTACTGCCCCACCAGGGAAGTCCAACATTCTTAAAAGTACTTTTATTAGAAAGAATTCCATAATACTTTTTAGCAAGGCATACAGCTATTCCTTTGGAATAAATGCCCTCTTCTACTAATTTCTTTGCCTGAGTGCTCGCCTACTTCAACAGTGTCATTCATTCCAGGCAAAAGAACAGGAGAACAGAGGAGTCACGTATTGAGGGTGGGGGCAGTTTCCAGGGAAAGGGAGGGGCTGTTCACCATGGCCATTCTCCAGAAAACCATCTGGGACCAGCCCTGACCATAGCCTCCAAGTTCCCAGCAAGACGGGTTGCATTGGCCATGTGATTAATGGCCAAAAAAAAAACATTAGAGGCCATCAGTTCGAATGCAAGGAGGATTAAAAGCTGGAGTCAGTGTCTCCCAGGACAGAGCTCACCCAAGGAAGCCCATTAAACAAGCAGATGTTTCCTTAAAGGTTGTCTGCAAAATGTGCAAACTGACAAAATGTTTACAGAATCCCTAGGACTCCAGCAGCTAAGCTTACCTTTTAACAAATTGTTCTGATGACTCTACAATTAGCACAGTCCTGGGGTTATCTTTCTTACGTGGCTGCAGATGAAAGCAAACCAATAACTGAGGCCAATTAATTCAAGCTGCCATTCTCCCCCACCCCCCAACACACACACACACACACACACACACACGCACAAACTGGAAGAGATCTTCACAGCAACTGTCCAAAGGATTATTTCATTCGAGACTCTTTTATAAAACTCAAATACATAGGCAGCAAACTTAACCTGGTTCTTCCTGGCTCTTGCCCTGCATGCCTGTGTGCTAAGTGCTTGCTTAGTCGTTCAGTCATGTCCAACCCTTTGTGACCCCATGGACTGTAACCTACCAGGCTCCTCTGTCCATGGGATTCTCCAGGCAAGAACACTGGAGTGGGTTGCATGCCCTCCTCCAGGGGATCCTCCCGACCCAGGGATCAAACCCATGTCTCTTACATCTCTTGTATTGGCAGGCAGGTTCTTTACCATTAGCACCTCCTGGGAAACCCAGCTCTCTCTTTGGCTCCCATCAAATCCCTGTTTCTGAAATTCATTCATTTAGAAAAATGGAATACTCACTTGCCCTGTCCTTCTGTTTCTTCTTGCCATCTTGTCTTCAACGTGGTTATCATCCCTTGCTCCCTGGCTCCCCCAGCACTCAGGATGCCACGTGTGCTAGGCACGCTACACTGCAGGTGTAGAGAAGTTACATGGCCACAAGGCCCAGAAGGTGACTGATAAAGTAACTTTAGAGGTCTTTGTCCTCGGGCGGTACCCACTGGAGCCCACCTCTGAGACCTTTTCACTGGTTCTCTCTCTTCTCCATCCTCCTAGCTTCTGCCCTGTTTCCTCACCACTACCACCCCCCCACCCTTTTCTCTTGTAGATTGTCCTGGGAATCTCAAAATCCCACTTCTTTATTATATAAATCAGATCAGCTCCTGTCTCCTCCCTCACTGCTGCTCAAAATAAACGAGGCCCATGAAAACGCCTTGCAAAGCAACAGTCAACCAGGAGAGCCTACCTCCACCCGTTACATATCGGAGCCTGCAAACAGGTTGGAATTTACAGTTTCAGTTTCTTTTGGTTTCTAGCTCTCTGTTTTGAATCGGGCTACATTCTTGGGGAAGGCATCCTTACCTTGGCCTGAAATATGTAATCTTTAAATGCAGAAGTGGTACCCATTTTGTAAAAAAATTTGTTTCTAATATTTAATAGCATTTTCCCTCTTCTCACTATTATAGACATTTCAAAAACTTTCTTGACTCAGAAACTGATTTTTAAAACCTGTGACAGTCTTCCTGACCCAGGAGTTGAACCTGGGTCTCCCGCATTTCAGGCGGATCCTTTACCAACTGAGCTCTCAGGGAAGCCCTGTAAATCTGAGGTGGATGATTAATCTCTATTTTACTATGTTTTAGTATTTTTACTATTTCACTACTTCTAGTATGACCTGCCTGATGTTCCAATAAGGTCTCGTCTCTTTTTAACATTCAAGTAAGCATTTGTTGTTAACAGAGCCCCAATTGCTCCTTTTCTCTCCTCTTACTTCCTTGCCACCTCCAGTTGAACAGTTTGAGAACCTCAGAGACTTAACTGAGTCCAAGGAGCAAGCCTTTCCCTCTTTCTCCAAAATTTAGCTCTTAAACGTTTGGGTTCTCTGGCTGAAGCTTTGATGTTTGTGCTCTAGCTCTGTTCTCAACTCTGCCTTTAGAACAAGATGTCAAAGTCAAGAGTGACTCCCAGACTCAAATATATACTGACCCTCCCTCTCTCCTTCCTCTTCTCCTCAAGGATCTTTGGGATCCTTTCCGTCATGGACTTTAGTCGAGACCACCTCAATCCATCAGAAAGATTCTAATCAGAAAGGAAGTGCTCTGAAGTCTTGATTTCTTCTCCTCCTACTGTAACTCTTGCATATTCCCCATCCTGCTCCCAAATCACCAGATCTACTAAGGAGCATTGGGGAAAGCATCTCTGCCCGGCCACAAAAAATCCGATTACACTTGCCCCTCTGCCCAAGGCCAGTGAGCACTCACATATCTGAGGACTGCCCATGTGACTTTACGCTGAAAAACAAGATATGCTCCAAAGTGACAGACTAAAGAAGTAATAAACAAGTTCTCTTGCTGGACAAAGCAGTCATAATAAAAGTTATAATTTAAATTCCCTCTCATCACACTATGTTTTAAAAAATCATGTATTTGTAAATAGGTCTCCCCATTTAAGTCTTTATTGTTGTTTTTCCTATAGGGCCAGCTATAGCTCACATGAGAGTTTTGGGGAAAAATTCCTAATAAAAGTAATTTGAGGTTCAAATACCAATTTTGACATCTGTGAGATATAATGCATGTGTCTGACACTTAATAAAACTCTGTAAATGTTGTAAATTGCCTTCCCAAACCATTCCTTTAGTCGCTGCTAACATCTTTGGAATTTTGGTGATCATATGCTGAATCTCATTATGTTTAAAACCTAGTTAAAGTGATAAACCTGAAAGAAAGTAGAGTTGGTATGAATCACGAGTAAAAATAGTTGTTTTGGTAATATGCCAGAGGACACATTGATTCTTTCAAAATTTAAAACAAGGACATTAAAGTCTGGAGATGTCTGTGCTAATGCCCTTAAGGAATCATAGCTTCCTGCTTCTGGGCTAACTTGAATTTTAAATCCCTCTCTTGAGGATAAGCTACTCACAGTCTGATGACTATCATGGAGATCACCAAAAGCAGCTATTACAATCACAAGATAGAGGAACTGTGCCCATAGGAGGCCTGGTCAGGTTATCAGTACGGACCCTACACCACGTGCCTCCTAAGTCACTTCAGTTGTGTCCGACTCTGTGTGACTCCATGGACTATAGCCCGCCAGGCTCCTCTGTCCATGGGATTCTCCAGACGAGAATTCTGGATTGGGTTGCCATGCCCTCCTCCAGGGGATCTCCCCAACCCAGGGATCGAACCCATGTCTCTTACATCTCCTGCATTGGCAGGTGGGTTCTTTACCACTAGCGCCACCTGGAAAGCCCCCCTACACCACACAGAATGGCAATAAAAATTTCAAAGTGCTTTCTGAGCCTCTGCTCCCAAGCATGGTCACCCCAGACATAGGGAGAGGTGTAGAACCGAGGTTGGGCCAGCCTTGGTCCTCGACCCGTCCCCCCTCACCTCTGTGATTGGTCTGCCGTTGAAGAAAGATGAGTGCTGAGCCAATCAGGATCGACACCCAGATTTCTCTAAGAGAACTTAGGAAGGAGGACCGCTTTACGCTACACAGGCAAAGCTGAAAAGATGTCAGCATAGAACTGCCAGCAACTTTGGTTCTCGTCCTCTAGAGAAAACTAGCTCTCTGGAGTAGAGAACGGAGCCCACATCCCAGGGAGGTGGGGGTGAGAGGAGAGCCTTGAGGGAAGACGTCTCTAGGGCTACCATCTGTAGTTCACCCCTGCCCTCTTCAGCTGAAGCTAGTTTCAGTCAGGTGCCTGTCCCTTGCAATCAAAAGGGTTTTGAGTAACTCGAAAGTTGCTTCCAGCTACTTGAGGTCCCCAGACGCAAGCCCAAGGCTAACACGGTCAGATGTTCTTTCACTTCTATGAGTCATAGCAAGAGTGCATTCTGATGGATCCTAATTGCAGTGTACGCTTGCTCAGGCTGGGTTTCTGACACTTGCATTTGACTTTTCTGGATTCATTTTCTCTTTCCTCAATTTCTCCATGAGTCGGTGGCCCTCAGGAGAAATACTGTTTCCACTCCTCCTATGGAGAAGAGCAATCCATTTCCTTCTATGAATATGATCAAAAAGAGAAAAAGAAACACCTCTCAGGTTAAAAGGAAAGACAGGAGTGTCAGCTCCATGTGAACGGGAGGAGTCTGCCAGAGGTTCCTCCTCAGGGAGGGACTTGTCCTACCAAGGCGCGTCGGCTGGTTAGTTTTGAGAGCTTGTTGTTGTTTAATCACTAAGTCATGTCTGACTCTTTATGATCCGTGGACTGCAGCACGCCAGGCCTCCCTGTCCTTCGCCATCTCCCAGAGTCGGCTCAAGCTCATGTCCATTGAGTCGGTGATACCATCCAACCGTCTCATCCTCTGTCATCCACTTCTGCCTTCAGTCTTTCCCAGCATCAGGTTCTTTTCCAATGAGTCAGCTCTTCACATCAGGCGGCCACAGTATTGGAGCTTCAACTTCAGCATCAGTCCTTCCAATGAGTATTCAGGGTTGATTTTCTTTAGGATGAACTGGTTTGATCTCCTTGCAGTCCAAGGGACTCTCAAGAGTCTTCTCCAACAGTTCGAAAGTATCCATTTTTTTGGTGCTCAGCCAACTTTCATATCTGTACATGAGTACAGGAAAAAACGATAGCTTTGACTAGACGGATCTTTGTCTGCAGAGTGACGTCTCTGCTTTTTAATATGCTGTCTGCGTTTGTCATAGTTTTTCTTGCAAGGAGAGCTTATAGGGCCCCGATTTATGCAGACCTTGTCATGGATGCCTGTGTACTTGCATACCTGCTACCTGGCTGCCATGCAATGAATATGTGCAGAATGAATGAGAGCACGATCAGGTAGAGAATGATGGAAGGAGAAAGGTGTCTTACCCTCCAGATCGCATTGTTCTCTTCCTTTCTTCCAGAAGCACTGTTTACATTCCAGTCCTCACCCTACTGCACGGTGGTTCCCTTTCAGATATATTTATCCCCCATAAGACAATGAAGAGCCCAGGGCAAAGGGGCGCCTATGGAACACAGTGGAAAGTAGTGTTTCAAAAGTTATTAATTGAATGGTGGGTGAATGAACAGAGAGTCTGAGTTATGGATTTTCTAAATGTATTTTTATTATTTTCTAAACCATAACAGCTACCAGCGTTTCCAAGTGAAGGCTACCAGCATTTCCAAGTTGGCCCTGAGACCAAGTTTTATGGACCTGTTGAGACTTATTTATAAATTCAGTCTGTTTACACACAATGAAAAGTTGTGGACCAAAAGCTTTGGATCACACACCTTAGCAATCTTTGCAGTGTTCGTTTGCTTAACAAGTGCCTTCTCCATAAACCTACTGTGGGTCAGGTGGATTCAAAAATACGCCCAACAGAAGAGTCCTGATGTCTGTGTTGATCCCGGTGGGGACCACCTGGAGAGAGAGGCTCTGGGGACAGTGCTGGACGCCAGAGGCCTGATGGAATGCTGGCTCTTCAGGGCCAGGGAAAGGATGAATCTTTCGAGGTGAATGAAGAGGCAGAGCTCAGAAGTGCTTCTCTCGGAAATTATTTCAAAGCCTTACTCAACTTCCATAGAAAGCCACATGCTTCTCACGCCCAGAATCACTATTTGTCCTTATGCCTGGAATTATCAGTGCCTTCTTGTTGTCGTTTAGTCCCTAAGTCATGTATAACTCTTTGTGACCCTATGGACTGTAGCCCTCCAGGCTTCTCTGTCCATGGGATTCTCCAGGCAAGAATACTGGAGTGGGTTGCCATTTCCTTCTCCGGGGTGGGG
>SJYQ01007399.1:137673-217964 GCA_006410935.1 Redunca redunca
AAATCCTGCCTTATTTAACTGTTAGTGGCCTTACTTCAAAGCAATGAACCAATTATCAACTCTAAAATGGATCTAAAATACTTAGTTTTATTTCACGGGGTCATACCTGTTAAGTTCTCTCTGATCAGAGGAGCAGTAACTCCAGAAACCAGGCTGATGGTGCCCTCTGGTGATCAAACAGCGACATGAGCCTTTGAAATTCTGGAAGCTGGGGTAGGGGGAGGAAATTAATTAATGCCCCCAGGAGAGGAACTGTCTTGGATACACCCTGATAGTCCTGTTCTTATCTGAGATGGGGAGAGTCCAGCACCGCTGTCCTGGAAACGTGGCCTGGTAGCCCAACATCATCTTGGGGGTTTGCTGGCCGGGAGATCAAACCCAGCCTCTTGTACATTAATTAGTTACGTTAATATAGAATGTCACTCTCCTCCCCTGCACTGGAGAGAACAATGCTCCATGGACCCACACTCAGCATGTCCCTCATATCCCAGCTGAGACGAGGCTGAGGAAAACGTGTAGCGTAGATGCATTGGGTGTTGGGTATAAAGTGATTAAAGAGGCAAGCACTGAGCCTGGGGTGGGGAGGGGTTGGGGAGGAAAGAACCACAGAGAGGCTGAAGCCTGTGCTCCGGCCTGCATGCGTCTGCACGATGGGGAATCCAGTGCCCAGCCTGACTTCCTCCCAATCAGCAGGGATGCAACCCATCAAAAGGTACCTACAATCCTCCCACCTTCTCCTCAGAGTGGCCCAGTTCAGTTCAGTTCAGTCGCTCAGTCGTGTCCGACTCTCTGCGACCACATGAATCGCAGCACGCCAGGACTCCCTGTCCATCACCAACTCCCGGAGTTCACTCAGACTCACGTCCATTGAGTCAGTGATGCCATCCAGCCATCTCATTCTCTGTCGTCCCCTTCTCCTCCTGCCCTCAATCCCTCCCAGCATCAGAGTCTTTTCCAATGAGTCAACTCTTCCCATGAGGTGGCTAAAGTACTGGAGTTTCAGCTTTAGCATCATTCCTTCCAGAGAAATCCCAGGGTTGATCTCCTTCAGAATGGATTGGTTGGATCTCCTTGCAGCCCAAGGGACTCTCAAGAGTCTTCTCCAACACCACAGTTTAAAAGCATCAATTCTTCGGCACTCAGCCTTCTTCACAGTCCAACTCTCACATCCATACATGACCACAGGGAAATCCATAGCCTTGACTAGACGGACCTTAGTCGGCAAAATAATGTCTCTGAGTCCAGCCAGCAGCAAATGCAGCATGTGAACTTGGCTCAAAGGAAGTGGGTGCCTTTAGAATGGGCCTCCTTTCTGGCAGTGGGTATCTCCATGGCAACCACCAGAGGGTGGATCCCACCCATCCAATTGTTCCAAAAATCATGACAATGGGCTCTAATTGTCCAAAGGATAAGGAAGTAGTTTTTCTTCTGATCGTGTAGCTTCTAGAATGCTTAGAAAAATGAAGGAATCGCGTGACTCTATAGGCATTTTTCACCAAAGATGGATTTTTATGAAACTTGAATGGGACATAGGCTGAAGTTGTCTATGATCAAAGCCTAGAGAATTCTGGATTGTTAGAAACAAAACAATAGTCAACCTGACTGTCCTTGTCTGGAAATGAAATTAATGATGATAATAATAATATCATTGAGTTTTGAGTGAAAATATAAGTGCTTTTAATACATTATTCATTCATTGAATGTGCCAAGCATGGGATATACAGCAGTGGACATGTCTTTGTGAAACTTACATGCTAGTCAGGGGAGGCAGACAATAACCAAGTACATAAGGAAAGGCCATTTCAAATCGTGATACGATTTACTTAAACAATAAAGCACAGTGGTGTGATAAAGGTGTTCCGGAGTGGCCATTTTTGATGGGGTGGTCAGAAACGAGCTCTTTGTGGAGAGGATATTTTCTGAGTCCTAAATGAGGAAAAGAAACTCGCCACACAAATCTGATGGGAGCGCCCTCTGGGCCAAAGACACAGCACATGCAAAGGCGCGGAGGTGGGAAGAAGTTTGGCAGGTCTGGGAACCAGAAAGACAGAATCCTTCTAACTGCTCATGACATATTGTTGTTTTGTTGTTGTTCTCATTTTGCAGATGAGAAAAAGCTAGAGAGGTAAGTAGCTCCAGACCCTGTAGCTCAAGAGATGGAGCTGGGACCCCAGTTGGGCTTCCCCCCAAGAGACCAGCCCTCTTGAGGGAGGGCACGCTGTTCTTCATGGGAGAGGGCCAGGGGCCGAAGCCCTGGGATGGCAGTGATGTCCCAGTTCCCCCAGCTTCCCATGTACCTCGTGACCTCGCTGCTTTTTGTGAAATGTTCACCTTCTCTTCTCCGTGAGGCTCCTTCCCTATGGCTCTTCTCTCTCCCAACTCAGGGGCAGCTCCAGGAAAGAAGAGATCCGGCATTCATTTTTCAAAACCACTGAGATGAATGGGCTGAGAGGTGCAGAGCGATGTGTGAGACAGCAGAGGAAATCTGACCTGTTACATCCCTTTCAGGAGAAGAAACTTTAGGGTGAGAGGAGGTCATTTAGTCCATCCTTCTGCCACAGAGCAGTCGGGTGGGGGTGGGGGAGCGGGGACTCAAACAGCTTCAGGCAGATAAAGACCTGGTCCTACTGTAAGGAGCGGGGGCTAAATATCTCTTCACAGATGGAATTTGCTGATTGTATAGGGGAAAATCTATAAATGCAAAAAAATGATTGACAAATAAATACACCCAACTAAATTTCCAGTAGAAATACAGCGAAGCCAAGCCTGTGTTCAAGTGTGTTGACAGAAATGGAAATATCCTCCCTTGCACGCTTTTAACTTGCCCTCTGGGTTTTCCCCTGAGCTTGGGGCATCCCTTGGCACAATAATCAATTCAGTCACTCAGCTGAGTCTGACTCTTTGCGACCCCATGGACTGCAGCACTCCAGGCCTCCCTGTCCATCACCAACTCCTGGAGTTTACTCAGACTCATGTCCATTGAGTTGGTGACGCCATCCAACCATCTCATCCTCTGTTGTCCCCTTCCCCTCCCACCTTCAATCTTTCCCAGCATCAGTGCCTTTTCCAACGAGTCAGTTCTTCTCATTAGGTGGCCAAAGTATTGGAGTTTCAGCTTCAACATCAGTCCTTCCAATGAATATTCAGGACTGATTTCCTTTAGGATTGGTTTTATTGGAATTGTAATAGTAGTAGCTAACTTACCTGATGGCTTATGATATGTCAGACTTTGGCCCCAAATACTTCATGGTAAATTTTGAAGCAGGTCTAGTTATCATCATTCTACATATTTTAATGAACAAAGTCTTACTTAGTTCTTACTCTGCATCAGGTACCACTGTAGTCCTTTCCACATATTAATTCACTTAATCCTCATTGCACTCTTATGTGGTAGGTATTACTAACTCCATTTTATGGATGTGAAAACTGAGGCTAAAGGCAATTAGGATGAGGCTTATTTAACTTATATGCAAAGTACATCATGAGAAACGCTGGGCTGGAAGAAGCACAAGCTGGAATCAAGATTGCCGGGAGAAATATCAATAACCTCAGATATGCAGATGACACCACCCTTATGGCAGAAAGTGAAGAGGAACTAAAGAGCCTCTTGATGAAAGTGAAAGAGGAGAGTGAAAAGTTGGCTTAAGGCTCAACATTCAGAAAACTAAGATCATGGCATCTGGTCCCATCATTTCATGGGAAATAGATGGGGAAACAGTGAAAACAGTGTCAGACTTTCTTTTCTGGGGCTCCAACATCACTGCAGGTTGTGATTGCAGCCATGGAATTAAAAGACGCTTACTCCTTGGAAGAAAAGTTATGACCAACCTAGATAGCATATTCAAAAGCAGAGACATTACTTTGCCAACAAAGGTCCGTCTAGTCAAGGCTATGGTTTTTCCTGTGGTCATGTATGGATGTGAGAGTTGGACTTTGAAGAAAGCTGAGAGCCAAAGGATTGATGCTTTTGTTGGAGAATACTCTTGAGAGTCCCTTGGACTGCAGGGAGATCCAACCAGTCCATTCTAAAGGTGATCAGTCCTGGGTGTTCACTGGAAGGACTGATGCTAAAGCTGAAACTCCAAAACTTTGGCCACCTCATGGGAAGAGTTGACTCATTGGAAAAGACTCTGATGCTGGGAGGGATTGGGGACAGGAGGAGAAGCGGATGACAGAGAATGAGATGGCTGGATGGCATCACGGACTCGAAGGACATGAGTCTGAGTGAACTCTGGGAGTTGGTGATGGACAGGGAGGCCTGGCATGTTGCGATTCATGAGGTCGCAAAGAGTCGGACATGACTGAGAGACTGAACTGAACTGAGCTAAGTAACTTGCCTGGGTCATAGACCTAGTAACTGAGAGAAGCCAGTTCAAGTTCAAGCTGCCTTCAGAGACTTCATCCTGAGTCTATTTACAGCTGTTAAGGGGAGTTTTTCATCTAAGAGACTGACAGAAAGGAGGGCGGATTCTCACCCACCATCTCACGGCCTGCAGTCGCCTGCCACCGGCTCCACCCGGCAGAGGGCAGTAGGAGCCTGACCCCAACCCTGCCTCCCCCCAGGGCAGGAAAACATTTCTTGCCTAAAGCTTCTCCCAGGAAGGGAGGCTCCCAGCCCTGCCCTGGTCTCTCCACACCTCTCAAATTCACGTATGCACCTTCAAATGAGCTTTTTTCACATCTGATCTTCCCACATCCCTGTCACAGTCTCCCTCCTCAGCCCAGCAACCCCAGAGCTGCCAGAGACTTCCTCCTGGAAACTTCAAGCCCTCCCACCGCTGTGAAAGGCTCCCCTCACTGCAGAGAGAGACCCGAAGGGCCCAACCAGGTCCGGCCCCCACTTGCCTCTGCAGGCCTGTCCTCACCCTCCCCGGGGGGCCTTGGCTCCTCTTGTGCCCAAGTACTTCGTTCCCTTTTGTATTTCTGCCTTTCCTTTTCTTAAATCTAGCATGCTTGGCCCCAGTCTCTTTTCTCCTTTCTGTATTGTTTGAGTGAGAGTGAAGTCTCTCAGTCGTGTCCAACTCTTTGCAACCGCATGGACTGTAGCCTACCAGGCTTCTCAGTCCATGGGATTTTCCAGGCAAGAGTACTGGAGTGGGTTGCCATTTCCTTCTCCAGGGGATCTTCCCAACCCAGGGATCGAACCCAGGTCTCCCATGTAGTCAGACACTTTACCCTCTGAGCCACCAGGGAAGCATTGCTTACTCAACAGTAAATGATAAGGAATTCCTGGGTGGTTCAGTGGTTAGGACTCCACACTTTCACTGCCCAGGGCCTGCATTCAGTCCCTGGTTGGGGGACTGAGATCCCACAAGCCGGGTGGGGCAGCCTATACCTGTGTGCTTGTGTGTGGCGGTGGTGGTGGTTTGGTTGCTAAGTCGTGTCCAACTCTTGCAACCCTATGGATTATAGCCCTTCTGGCTGTTCTGCCCATGGGATTTCTCAGACAAGAATACTGGAGTGGGTTGATATATATGGGTGTATAAATATACACATATACACCAGTGAAGCCCACATATACGGGCTTCCCCCGTAGCTCAGCGGTAAAGAATCCGCCTGCAATGCAGGAGATGCGGGTTTGATCCCTGAGTCGGGAAGACACCCTAGAGGAAGGCATGGCAATCCACTCCAGTATTCTTGCCTGGAGAATCCCATGGACAGAGGAGCCTGGAGGTCTGCAGTCCACGGGGCTGCAAAGAGTTGGACATGATTGAAATGACTGGGCACGTGTGTGTGTTACATATATATACAATGATAAATGATAAAGGTATTTCCTAGGTACCAGCCACCACTTCTTAGGGGTTTTTAAGTATTTATTTTTATTATTTATCTGTTTGATTGCACCACATCTTAGCATGAGGGATCTAGTTCCCTGACTAGGGCTTGAACCCTGGTCCCCTGCATTGGGAGCCCAGAGTCTCAGCCACTGGACCACCTGGCAAGTCCACTAAGCATCATTCTGACTTGTATCATCTTACTTCTCACCTATAGGATGTATATGATTATCACCCCCATTTTTCAGATAATATTCCCAACAGTAGTGGCAGAGCCTAGATTCGAGCTTGCTCTAGACACCAGTGTCGTAGCTCCTAACCCTCTTGTCACAGAGTCCCCAGGGCTGCTTCCAGCACAAAGTGCTCCGAGGATCTCCTCTGTGACGACATACCCAGCGCCCCTGCAGAGTTAATACATTTCTTCCACATCTCTCCTATGCATGTCTAGAAAATCGTTGTCCTGAGGGCACCCTCTCCCTTGGTAACTGCTGCTTACTTTGACCCCCAAGTTTAACTGGAACTTAATGGTCATTCAGTGATGCTGGCCAAGCTCATTGGCCAAATGAAGACACAGCACTCCAGAAGTCTGGGTCCGTTGCCTGTCACACTGCTGGTGCCAAGTTGCACTCGGGCTCAGGTTTCTGGTTCTTGGTGGTGGCTCCTCCTCGCTGGGTCACTGCCTCCCCTACCCAGACCTCTCTGCAGACGTAGCAGCATATGGCTGCTACATTTGGACAGTTCTTGTCTCTGAGGCATAGAACGTGGCCATGAGAATTTTTTTTATTAATTCTCAAAAAATTCTTCTTTCTTCCAAAAGCATCCATCATCTGTCACTGGTGTAATGATGGGCACCTGCAATTCTATTTAAAACATTTCCACCTTAATGTCTTTCTCTATATAAAGGCAAATACCTTACAGGAAAGGGTAACAGACTAAGCTTTTCCAAGCTGGTCACAGGGTGAATTTTGTGCTGGACACAGATGCCTAACGAGTAGAGACAATGGTCCCATGTCATGGGGGCAAAGGCAGGAGTGGCTCCTAACAGAAAGGAACACCCGGAAGGGAGAAAAGCAGGTTGACTTGAGAAATGATAACTAAAACAAGGATTCCAGAAGCACCCAGTGTCCATGGACGAGACTCTACGGTGGCTTAGGGGAGATTGGTGGATTGATAAACTCACCAGCTTCAGCCATTTGAAGTATCTGGGGTTTCCAAAGACAAATATTTCATAATAGGTATGTAGACAATTATAATTGTGCATTGTACTCTGGACCCTGCTTCCCTAAAAAAGAAGGTGCCTCAGTATATTTCCCCAGAATTGCTCCAAGACCCCTTCTGTCTCTCCGGCTCCTCTGATCCTTGCCCCACTGCCTTGCTGATATCACAACATCTCTTTTGGACTCTGCAGCTTGGTTCCTGCTCCAGAACCCTGGCTCTTGGATTTGCTACCCCAGCTTCCCCTCCTGGCTCCTTGAGGATGTAATTCTGAGTCTCTGTTCTCCAACTGGACACGTCCCAGTTTTGACATTGGCTCAGCTTTGCAAGATCTGCTCAAGCCAGGCAGGCCCCGGCTCCCATCACTTACCCCTGGGCAAAGCAGGATCATGTCCTGACGGATGACAACCAGGAATCCTGAAGTGGACTTGACCAACCCTCTGAAACAGAAGGCAGTAAGCTGGACGGGCAACATGGTGCCACCCGGTGACTCAAAACAGCCCCAAGGTTGTTTCAAGATCAGGGGTGCAGTCACACTAATAATTTGGCTGTTTATGTTGACTCTGGTTGAATATAGGGAAATATGAAATGATTCTTTGCAGTGATTTTATTTATACACCCACGCATGCGTACATGCCCCCACATACATGCAGACACAGGCATTTTGAGATTTTCATGGCAATCTCTAAGATAATATGCCTTTAAACATGTGTGGGCCCTCATGTGGATGCATTGTCTTCTGATTTAGTCTTTGACAGCCTGATGCAGGGAGAGACACCCGCAGAGAATGCAGGGTTGTTGCTCCCAGGTGGGGAGGTAGCGAGCTGCTGTGGGTTCCCTGTCTTGACTCCCAGCACTGAGCTTCTGTCCTCTCCATCTTATAGCAGCTGGGAATTGGGAACCAGGGAATAAAACTCCTCTGTTGGTCTTCCTCGATGGGGGCATCAGAGCCTGATCTTGGCTTAGAATTACTAGGGGATATATTAAAATTCCCATCAGCCAGGCTGCACTCCAAACCGTTAATATCAGAATCTCCAGTGATGAAATTCAGTCATCAGTATTTGGAAACCACCCAGATGATTCCAGTAGGTAACCAAGGATGAGGATCACTACCGTCAAGAAAACTATGTTTCAGGTTATCATCGTCATTACTAACATCCTCTCCATCCTCATTTATTTAACTACTTGCCACATCTTCCCTGGTGACTCGGTAAAGAACCCGTCTACAAAGGCACAGGTTCAATCCCTGGGTCAGGAAGGTCCCCTGGAAGAGGGCATGGCACCCCACTCCACTATTCTTGCCTGAAGAATCCCCATGGACAGAGGAGCCTGGCGAGTGGTCCATGGGGTCGCAATGAGTCAGATATGATGAAATCAACTGAACACGCACACACGCAGACAAATCTTCTCCCAAGGCTGCATAGTTTGAATAGAAAAATCACTTGGCCAAGAATAACGCATCTAAGGATTTTTTCAATTCCATCATTAATTAGCTGTGTAACCTTAATTAACACCGCAGTTACTAATGGTATGGATGCTGTTGATGATAACAGCTTACATGGATTGAGTCCTTACTGTGTGCTAGAAACTGTGCTAAGAACTTTATATACTTTAGTTCACTTAACTCTCACCCAGGAAAGTAAGTATTATAGAAGAAGAAACTGAGGCTCAGAGAGGTAAAATCAATTGCCCAAGGTCATAGAATGCTGGAGACGTGGGTTTGATCCCTGGGTCGGGAAGATCCCTTGGAGAAGGAAGTGGCAGCCCACTCCAGTATTCTTGCCTAGGAAACCCCATGGAGAGAGGAGCCTGTACAGCCCATGGGGTTGCAAGAACTGGACACAACTTAGTGACTAAACCACAACATAGAATAAGTAGCAGAACCAAGATTCAAATTCAAGTCTTCATACCCAGAAGCTCGAATTCTTAACTGCTTTTCAATGCCACCTCCCTCGGTAACTTGCCCTGATTATAGAGCCAGTGAAGTTGAGAATATAAGCTTCCCTTCCACGTCTGCCCAACTTCACAGCTCACCCTTTAACCAGGACAGTGCACTACTCGTGTCATTGACACAAAGTTAAGTCAGGTTAGTATCCCTCCTCCTGACCTACTCTCTTTCCTGAAAGAAATACGGATGAAAAGAAAAAACATTTTCATGACTAGAGAGAGTTATATGACCTAATCCAGTGAAAAGGGTCTCTGCACTGAACTACAGTTCAGGGGACAAGCAAGTGAATCTCCATCTAAAAGTTCAGGGATTTCCATATATAAGAAGAAAAACACACGGCATGGGTAAGATTTAAGACCAGAAATTGCAGGTTTGCAGGCTGGTAAATTTTACTCACACTATATTCCATATGGCAATAGCAAACCAAGTCTCTGATTTCTTTCATTTCTTTAGAGGCAGTAAAAAGGGTATATACATTTGCAAAAATTTCACGTGATAGACAAACACAACCCCTGTCCCATAGTAGAAATTAGGTTGTGTTTTCAGATCTCCCCAGAAATAGGTACATAGGAATGTCTAAACTCATCAGGCAGTTTCATTTCAAGATGTTTTGGTATCCTAGGTCAGAATCTCATGGGAATGTACATTCAGATAGTTCCTGGGAAGCTTCGAGGACCTCTAAGGCAAGGTCTGAAATTGATTAGAGCAATATATTCCAGGGACATGTTTTGTATGGCCTTCCTGGAGGAGACTGTCATCACTCTTGGGTGAGACCCGGGAGGTCACAGTAATTCACACTTGACAACAGGACCTGGTAGGTAGGACTGGGAGAGAGGCCCACGATCATCCCAGTGGTATGTGACCGAGGGATGGGTGTCTCTCCCTTTGCAACCGGGTGAAGAAATCGCTTTCAAAACCTGCTCGCCCAGGATGCTTCCTTACGGATTTATTCTAAGCAGGGCAGAGCACGGAGGAGGAGGTAGGAGAGAGTCCACTGAAAGTTTATTCCTGCAGGTCTCAGACCACATCAGCCGCCTGTAATGTGAAAAGTGATGGAGAGAGATTTTTTAAAAAAGGAGGGATGTACAAGAGAGAAAAAGATGTCTGTTTCATTCAGGAGTTTCGCCACCACAGTCAGAAGGAGAGGTTGCCAAAACTAGGGGTTCCCCAACCCCAAGAGTGTGGACCATGCAGCAGGAGGTGAGCAGCAGGCAAGAGAGCAAAGTTTCATCTGTGTTTATAGCCGCTCCCTACTGCTCGCAATACCGCCTGGGCTCTGCCTCCCGCTCCGTGAACTCAGTAAATGTAACATGCCTGAATCATCCTGAAACCCCCATCTTCCATGAAATCGGTCCCTGGTGCCAAAAAGGTTGGGGACCTGTGGCCTAAAGGAATGAAAAAGAAACATTCAAGCTGTACTCCATTTAAGCCAAAAATCAGATTGGTCTCTCTTGTTCATTCATGGGTTCACTGACACTTTCAACCAATACTGAGCCCCCAAGTTGGAGGTACAGTAGCAAACAAAAGCCCCGTTGTATAACTCATTTGAAAAGACCCTGATGCTGGGAAAGATTGAGGGCAGGAGGAGAAGGGGACAACAGAGGATGAGATGGTTGGATGGCATCACCAACTCAATGGACATGAGTTTGAGCAGACTCCGGAATTTGATGATGGACAGGGAGGCCTGGTGTGCTGCAGTTTACGGGGTCACAAAGAGTGGGACACGACTGAGCGACTGAACTGACTGACTGACGATGATTACAGTCTAACGG
The DNA here is from genome assembly GCA_006410935.1 of Redunca redunca. NCBI lineage: Eukaryota > Metazoa > Chordata > Mammalia > Artiodactyla > Bovidae > Redunca > Redunca redunca. Next base: position 148,383 of record SJYQ01007399.1, read on the forward strand.
GGAAGATGGACAATAAACAAAATAACCAAACACACACATGCTATGATGTCAGGTGATGATAGGAATCATAAGTTCAGTTCAGTCTCTCAGTCATGTCCCACTCTTTGCGACCCCATGAGCAGCAGCACGCCAGGCCTCCCTGTCCATCACCAACTCCAGGAGTTTACCCAAACTCATGTCCATTGAGTCGGTGATGCCTTCCAACCATCTCATCCTCTGTCCTCCCCCTCTTCTCCTGCCTTCAATCCTTCCCAGCATGAAGGTCTTTTCCAATGAGTCAGCTCTTTCCACCAGGTATCATTAGTTTATGATAGGTATCATAAGTTTAAAAAAACAGAACAAGAATAAAGTGTTGGGAGAGGAGACCAGCAGGGCGATCCGAGGACATGAATTTTGAGCAGAGCCCTGAGCAGGTGAGTAGCCCTGCTCTGCCAGAAACAGCTCTTCAGGCGGAAGGAACCATGAGAGCAAACACTGGGAGGCGTGAAAGCCTTGGCTCATTGGAAGCAAGTCATCACAGTCAGGACCTGCTGGACCAGCTCAGGGAAGCAGCCACCCGTATCTGAAACCCAAGCTTCTCTGAGTTCTTCCTGCACTGTCCATATCTAGAGCCCTTTCATACCTCGGTGCCTATAATGATGACTTGATGTCCCGAAGACACGATTGACTTGTAGCTAGGTAGTGCTGACCGACCTTCGAATGGGCCCCATCATCACGTGATAGATTAACACCACAGATTAACATGTATTTATAGGCTGCACATACATTTGTACATGTGCCTTATTTTTGTGGTATATTTTCCAAGAAATATGCCATAGGTTTTTAACATACTGGGAAATGGTCACTTTACTTTACTCCAGACATCTCAGTATAGTACAGATGATGACAGAAAGATTCATTCGTTTAGGCTTGTTTTTTGTCTTGATTCTAGGGGATAACCAAAAAAAAAAAACATAGTTTTTATCATTTGTATCTCTCCTTCATTTCACTGGAGGGGAACCCCCAGGGCCTTGTACTAACCTGGTGGACCCGCCTATCTCCTGCTGAGCTTAGCTCAGAATAATGCCTGGTAAATCCAACATGAAAGTGAAAGTGTTCATTACTCAATTGTGTCCAACTCTTTGGGACCCCACGGACTGCAGCCCGCCAGGCTCCTCTGTCCACGGGATTCTCCAGGCAAGAATACTGGAGTGGGTTGCTGTGTCCTGCTCCAGGGGATCTTCCCGACCCAGGGATGGAACCCACATCTCTTGCGTCTCCTGCACTGGCAGGCGGGTTCTTTACCACTAGTGCCGCCTGGGAAGCAACGTGATTCCCGGGAAACAGGCCGACAATGCCATTCAGAGCTCCCTCGTACCATCTTCGTTCCTCCTGATAACATGTTGGCTTTTTCCTGAAAGGACAGCTCGTCTTCCTTTTCTTTTGCATGATTATAAACTGCCACAACCTTTTCCAAGAGCCTGAGGCAGGTCCTCTTCAGCATAAGGATCTCTATGCTCAGCCACTGCCACTGTTTCCTGATGTAACATTCTGGGAGAGGAAGTGCAGGGGGCGTTTCAGATATGTTGTAGGTAGGTTTGTATACAGCAGGCATGTTTGTGCTGTGTGGGGGCTTCACAGTTGGTGGTAGCGGTAAAGAACTCACGTACCAATGCAGGAGACCTGGGTTCAATCCCTGGGTCGAGAAGACCCCCATGGAGGAGGGCATGGCAAGCCATTCCAGTATTCTTGCCTGGAGAATCCCGTGGACAGGGGAGCCGGATGGACCACAATCCATAGGGTTGCAAAGAGTTGGACACAACTAAAGCGACTTACCATCCATGCAGGTGCTATGTAGAAAAATACATACAGTATATACAATGTCTAATGCTATGTGTACATTTTAAAAGTATGAGGCTCACTTTTTATTCAATCCAATATTAAGATTAAATCAAATGTTGAATTTTTTAAATTAAAAATTTAAAGATATTTATACCTTTATAATTTATAATATCNTCATTCTCACAGTTATTTTTCCAACAAAAATATAACAGTTGGAAAGTAAAGTAATTTCTTAAAATTATTTGTAGTGAATTTAACTTTTTATTTTAACTCAATATGAGAAAGTAGCTTTGGCTGCTAGATCTTCATTTGATATTGCATTAATAGACTTTTTTTCCAGCACTTGACCTAATTACTGGTGGAATAATTTTTGTAAAGAGATTTATAAACAATAAACAGATTTTTATTCAGTTACCTCTTTGTACATAATTCTCAAAGACAAAGGCTCTAAGGGGCAAACACAAACAATATTCACAAGGCAGCTAATCTCAGCCAACAAGCACATATAGGCCACGTCTCCAAATGCAATTCCAAGATGGTGCAGTCAATCGAGAGGAAGACCTCCAATCACAGCCATCTCATCACCATAGTTTTGTAACACTAATCTTCCATACATTTTGTGCATTTTCCATGAAGTCAATGTCAAAGGTGCTGGTATCCAAGAAAACCCATGGAGAGAAATTAAACAGGATTAAGATTTTGTCAAATAGAGTTGACCTTTGGAGGGCCACAAAGGATTGTACTTTTTTTTTTTCTTTTGACACCCAAGAACCAGCGTTCACCCTCTGAGGTGCCCCACTGCCCTGCTAAGAAGCGTGTGCCTTAAATTATGAGTTCCTCAGTCATAAGGTCTGGGTCCTTTTCATCCCTGTATTCCATCCTCAGCAGAGAGAATTTCATAGAGTTGATACCCTTTTAAGTATTTGATGAGTGAGAGAAGGAGAGAGGAAGGTAATGACTGAGTTAGTGAAACAACGTGTGCTCAGACGCTCAGGCATATCCAGCTCTTTGCAATCCCACTGACTGTAGCCCATCGGGCTCCTCTGTTCATGGATTCTCCAGGCAAGAATACTGGAGTGAGCTGCCATTTCCTTCTCCAGGGGATCTGCCCAACCCAGGGGTCAAACCCCCGTCTCCTGCATTGGCAGGTGACTCTTTACCACTGGTGCCACCTGGGAAGCCTAGGGAAACAATAAGTACTGTTAATCTGAGACTGTTGTACACTGGAGTCCTCAGTGGAAGAATGATGAAGGAAAAGAAAGAAAGAGAGGACATTCTTGGAAGGAAAAGCAGGGAAGGAGGGGCATGGAGTGGTTTTCAAGTAAATGAGAAGAGATCTGGGCCTGAGGGTGATAAAGTTCTGTGTTGGAGAGGCAGCGTGGCCTGGCAAGAAAAGCAAGCATCTCAAAATGAAAGCTCTTTGCTTCACTTCTAAATCTAACATTGATTGGCTAAGATTTTAAGCAATCTAGTAGCCTCTATCTCAGTTTTCCAACTTTCAAAATGGTGAAGATAAACGTGTTTCTTATAGAAATGATCAGAAGTAAATAAGATGTCAAAAGCTCTGCAAAGGAAAAGTAAGTATAAAATGTTGAGCCAGACACGTGGAGAGAGATGGAGGGGCCAGGCTATGACGAGCCTCAAATGCCATGAGGAGATGCAGAATGGACTCAAGGGGAGCACCACTGCTACAGGTTATTGGAAAGAGCAAGAAGACTGATGTTTACTGAGTGGCTGTTCTGTGTTAAGCACGTATCCCTTAGCTTATGTAATCTCCTGAGCCAATCTGTAAAGTAGATCCTGATATTGTCATTTTGCAGCTGAGAACATGAAGGCTCAGGAATATTGAAGCTGTTAGACTATTAAAGCTGATAGAATTGTTGACGGATTGGGTAACGGCTGCCAGGGGAAAGGAAGGAACGATGAATGATTCCTAGGTTTTTGCTTTATCACCAGAAGAATAATATTGCTACTTACTGAAACTGGGAACACTTGGCAGGAAGAGGTAGGGGCAAGTTTAAAACTTGGTGTGGACATGTTGAGTTAGACATGGCTTGGAGACATTCAGATGGAGGAAAGTGGGACGTTGGAATCTTCCATGTGAAGCTCGAAAGAGAGGTTAGAGTTGGAGCTGTAATGTGGGGACTCATCAGTATAAATGTGTTACTTTCTTTAAAACCACATTACTGAGAATACTGAAGGAGTTATGGGTAGAGAGGGAAAGAGGAATGATTTTAGGAGAATGCCACATGTAGAGGTTGGGAAGAAAGAACAAGCGGAAGCACATGGTGCCATGGTAACCAAGTGAGTCGAGTGTTTTGAAAAGGAAGGGGTCATCAGCTGGGACAGATGCTGCAGAGAGGGAGAAAATGAAGAGTGAAGGTGGACCTCGGCAGCAGCATGCAGGTGACTGGCAGCTTTGTCGAGAGGGATCTCAGGGGAGTGATGGTAATCCTGTGCTGTGCTCAGCCATGTCCGATTATTTGCGACCCCATGGACTGCAGCCCACCAGGCTCCTCTGTCCTTGGGGACTCTCCAGGGAAGAATACTGGAGTGAGTTGCCTTGCCCTCCTCCAGGGGAATCTTCCCAGCCCAGGAATTGAACCGGGGTCTCTTGCTTTGCAGGCGGATTCTTTACCAGCTGAGCTACCAGGGAAGCCCAGTGATGGTAATAGACCCCCTAAAATTAGAGAGAGTTGAGGAAAGTGTGAGATGAGCAAGAAGCAGTGAGTATAAATATTCCTTTGCAAATTTTTGCCAGGGAAGGAAAAGGGGCCGTATCCAGAAAGGGAGGTTGGGTGAACAGAGAGTTTTTTAAAATGTGGAAGATGTTACAGAATGTTGATATGCAGAAGGGGGTGATGAACCAGGAAACGGAGGGGAGACGTAGCATGAGTGGAGGGGTTCCGCATGAGATTAGAAACCAAAAACCAACAAAACCGATCTTTCATGATGAGAGGGAAGGCGAGACATGTGGGTCGATGTACAGACAGGTTGTTCCTATGGCAGAAGCAGCTCTCTTCTGACTGCTTCTATTTTCGCTTCTCAGTGTTGTGGGAGTAGAGGTCCTCATGAAGAGCGAGGAAGGGGAAGGGGGGACAGTTGTTTAAGGAAAGAAGGAAAGTATGAGATAGTTGTCTTGGGAAAAAAGAATGAATTGACGAGAGAAAGAAGGTAGGCTCACCAGCTGGTGCAGAGGGCCTACTTGAGATTTATGTGTCGTGGGTTTAAAGAAGGAAAAGTCAGCTTGTGCCTCTTCCCCTAGTTAACTGCTGGTGTGCAGGCGCGGCAGAGTTGTCAAGAGAGTTGGATTCGATTAGAGCGGAGATGTTTCCAGTGTCATGGAGTAACTGCACGAACAAGAATTTGAGGGCACATGTAAGAGAGTGGGGCTTCCCTGGTGGTGCTAGAGGTAAAGAACCCGTCTGCCGAGGCAGTAGACAAAGAGACTTGGGTTCAATCCCTCGGCCGGGAAGATTCCAATGGAGGAGAGCATGGCAACCCACTCCAATACTCTTGCCTAGAAAATCCCATGGACAGAGGAGCCTGGTGCACCACAGTCCATGGGGTCACAAAGAGTCGGACACAGCTGAAGTGGCTTAGCATGCAGGTAAGAGAGGGACTACCATCACAGACTACAGAATCCATGCTGGGTAAAGAGGGAAACAAGGAGGGTGGGAGGGAAGAGAGGCAAGGGTCAGGGACAGTGAAAAAGCGGTAAAGTCAGTGGGTTTGAGATGCTGATAAGGATAAAGAAATGTTGGTGTGGGAGTACTAATCAAAGGGATGAATGTGGGATGCTGGAAATCACAAGTTTGAAGGCGGTGGAGTTACTGAGAATGGCAAGATTTAGGATAAGACCATGGGAGTAGGTGGTTAACAGGGGCTGCAAGAAAAAGGTATGGGAAGTGACGAGGTCACGGGACTGAGGCCAGAGTGTTGAGTGGATATCTCTGTGGATGCTGAGGCCACCAAATGTGATGACAGTGGGGAAGACTCAGAAATGCAGCTCAGGGATCCTGTCACGGTGTTTTGTGATCCCCGTGATGTTCAGTCTTTATGTAGGAATCCCCGTCTCTGCAGCTGTGCTGAGTTTCCATTTCTCGCAACCACAAAGCCATAACGAGTTCACCAGGAGCTCCTCCTATTTTCCACTAAAAAAATAAAATAAAATTGACTTTCTATTTTATCTCCCCTGAATTATGCTGACTAGAGCTAGCAGGAGAGATGAGATGAGGTTGGGTCCTAAGATAGACAAGCAGAGGAGGAGACTGAATACATTCCTATTTATTTATTTTTGACAGTAGACTGGACCAGGTTGCTCTAGAATTACCTTGAACTTTGAGAGTTAGAAAATACCCTGAACTTTGAGAGTTTTAAGATACTTGAAATCTCCTTTATTACATACTCTAACCATGGGTGGATACAGACTGTGCTTGACACATGCGGGTCAACCATATTGTGCTTTTTAAATTCTACTTTTAAACTTGATCTTTGTCTTCAGTTCAATTCAGTCGCTCAGTCGTGCCTGACTCTTTGTGACCCCATGAATCGCAGCACGCCAGGCCTCCCTGTCCATCACCAACTCCCAGAGTTCACTCAGACTCACGTCCATCCAGTCGGTGATGCCATCCAGTCATCTCATCCTCTGTCGTCCCCTTCTCCTCCTGCCCCCAATCCCTCCCAGCATCAGAGTCTTTTCCAATGAGTCAACTCTTCGCATGAGGTGGTCAAAGTACTGGAGTTTCAGCTTTAGCATCATTTCTTCCAAAGAACACCCAGGACTGATTTTTTAGATCCCTAAATATCATCCTTTTTTGCAAAGGAACCACAAAAAGTTTCTAGTCAGCTCATACTGGGTTCTATTGATTCTGGGACAAGATTAATGATGAGTTATAACTCAACTGAATCACTTAGAAAAAACATCATTTTCAAAAAAAAAAAAGAAACGAAGGAATAAATGAGAAAATATACACAATGATGTCATTTGACAGATTTTGTTTCACCGAGACTCACTGGCACATCATTGAGTGGGCCTGACATTTCCAACAGCCCCTATGTTTGGGCTGCCTTTGATAGAATGCAACCTGCAGGGAGACATAGCTGTAGCTGTCCTTTCAAAACGCAAAGAGATCATGCTCAGAAATGAATCCCTACAATGGTTGCTTAATGTGTGGCAGATGTGCCTCACGAGCTGGAAAAACATCCAAATGCTGGTCTTTTCCCTGTTTCTCTGCAGGAAAACCATATAACAGAAACGGATTTATCTGGTGAATTATCACTAATGTTCTCTAGATGCTCAAGTGTCCCTGTGGGTTGGCCCAGATAACTTGGAAACAGCTGCTGCCCGACAGAACACATGGAAGAGACAAACAAGTGTAGCACATCCCAAGACAGAAACAAAATCCTAAGGGACGTCCTCAAGCCCGTCATGTCATCCAAAGGCACTTGGCATGTGGAATTCTTGCTTTCCTGCCCAGTGATACACCAGCAGTTTGGGAGAAGTATTAGAACCAAGGCTCCTGTGACTGTCTGCCTTTTCCTCACCAAGGAGTCATAAAGGGATTCTGGACATAAGCCAGAAAACTTGCCTACACATTTCTATGTCCTACAACTAACCACACTAAAACCTACAGCTCTATGAGCCAAAGCGCTAGCAGCCCCGGCCCAAAACAAATCCTGGCATGAAGAGGCTCTGTTTGGTGAGTGATTTTCAGAATGTGTGCTTAATGCCACACTCTGCGTGTGCATGCACGCGCACGTGTGTGTGTGTATGTGTGTGCATGTTTAAGCTCTTTTAGGTCCTGAGGCTTTCTGTGAAGGAGGGGAGGGAGGCAGGAAGACTAAGCTCAGTTCCTGGGTGAGAAACTGAGATGTGAAAAATAGAAGTTAATATCTGTATTAATTAGAAGAAAATTAACACCTGATGGAGAGCTCCTTAAAGGTGCAGACTATATCTTATTTATCTTTGAGGTGTTTTGAGGATTAAGAACCAGTATATGACTTGAATGCAAATTGCATGTTGGAGGAATTTTGGTTGAAATTAAATGTGTTATGCCTACAATGCTGCAGGTACATATATTGTCTCATATGATCCGGGAAAGTATTCTATCAGATAGACGTCATCACTCTCATTTTATAGATAGGAAAGCAAACTCAGAGAGGTTCAATAACTTTTTTGAGGCCATGCACAACTGGTAGACTACAGTCTGTAAATATCAAGTCTTGACATCTCCTCTCCTGATCATTCTTGTAAATTAGCAATTTTACTAAACCCTGCTCAAGGCAAGCCTTGACCACAGCACTTAAACTGTGTTTGTCTATCTGTCTTTGCACCCAGAACATGAATTTCATGAAGGCAGGATCTTTTCTTAGGTGGCACCTTTAAAGGAGAACAGTGTACCCTGGGGCTGGTGTCTTATTTACCTTTGTATCCTTAGTGTCTGGCTCAAGTCTTGGCCTGTTGTAATTATAAAAGTAGGTGGGAGGTGGGAAGGAAGATTCAAGAGGGAGGGGACATATGTATACCTATGGTGGATTCATGTTGATGTTTGGCAGAAACCAACAAAATTCTGTAAAGCAATTACCCTTCAATTAAAAAACAAACTTAAAATTAAAAAATAAATAGACACATAAAAATAAATAAAATTAAAACATAATGTAAGTAATAAAAACTTGAGTAAATCAATAAGCAAACTGACTGTGAGTCTAAACTAACCTGCTGCTGCTGCTAAGTCGCTTCAGTCGTGTCCGACTCTGTGCGACCCCAGAGACGGCAGCCCACCAGGCTCCCCCGTCCCTGGGATTCTCCAGGCAAGAACACTGGAGTGGGTTGCCATTTCCTTCTCCAGTGCATGAAAGTGAAAAGTGAAAGTGAAGTCGCTCAGTTGTGTCCGACTCTGCGGCCCCATGGACTGCAGCCCACCAGGCTCCTTCATCCACAGGATTTTCCAGGCAAGAGCACTGGAGTGGGGTGCCATTTCCTTCTCTGCCAAACTAACCTACACAGGAACAAAGCTCTGGATATGTTCTGCATTCAGGAATTTCATACATATTATTTAATGACTCTGTGAGTCTCATCGTGAAAACGATCTCTCAGTGATTACTTTTTCCATGCCTTTGACCGTCTATTGTTGTGGAGACATGACTGGAAAGAAGCAGGCTCTTTTGGGAACAGAACTCTCAAAGCTTTAGCACAAAAGAACTCTTGAAGGAGACCTCCAAGTATGACTAGGTCTGGTGATGGGGTCTTGTCATCCTCTCCAGTTTTCTCTCTCCAACCATCTGCCACCTACTTTCCCATTGTGGGTGTTCCAGAGGACCTGTGGCCCTCCACCCCTGACCCCACATCAGTATTATCCAATCTCTGGCCTTTTTGTCTTGGTTCACATGGACCCCTTTGTGCTGGATTCTTTTTTTCCTGCTCCATCCTCTGCCTACCCACCCCCAACTCCTATTCAACTCCTATGACTCCGTTTAGATGCTGCCTCTTTTCAGAGGCTTTCCTGGATTTCTTTCCAGGCTGAGAAATACAGCTCTTCTTGGTATTCTCATGTGTTCTCCTGATCACATTTCTGCCTTCCACTAGGCTATGAGTTTCTCAGGGGCACAAAACTGTGACTTACTCATCTTTGTCTCTCCGTATCAATGGGAGCTTAGAAAAGGAAAAAAAAAAAGAGAGGGAGAGAGAGGTTTTCCATAGATGATGAATTTGGGACAGTGAAACATAAGGAAAGAGGGTAGCAGTTTCCAAAAGTGGACGACTACTTAAGGAAAGACTAAGCTGGCTGGAACATTTCAAAATATCAGAGGAAAGAATGTAATTACAATAGGACCAACAGAGGGACAGAGACAGGAGGGAACAGAACGAACTTTCTTGGTATCTGCGGCCTGTAGCAAGGGAACAGGCAATAGTAGAAGCAATCTGATTCTCCAGTATAGACATTGCTGGGGTTTGTATTTTCCTTACTTAAGTGATTCTTACGGCATGTGCTGGACTTTTTATAAGTTTAAATGGCTGAGCCAACTTTGCATAGTGCACATATTCTGTAGAAATGAATATTTATGCTGAGTTAGTTGGACAAATACACAACTCATTGGAGTTTCTTTCCCCAAAGCTATCAAAGTGAATGAAAAGTCAAATCCATGTATAATGGGATTTGCTGAACCTTCATCCCAGGCCTCTGCCAACATGGGACTAGGAGAAAAGCGATTCCATGTCTGTTAGGTGGTTAAAAAGTAGTTGAATAAAATCATCACTGAGTATCATTTTCATAGGGCCCCAATTCACTCACACCAAGTAATTCTAGAGTTAGGAACCTTTCCAGAGAATTCCTGAAGAGCTATACCGGGATAAAACCTGGCCCATTGTGAATATAAAATGGCAATTTTATTTAAACAGTTGTAGCTCCTTGGGTCTCTTCTGGCTGACTCTAATATTGCTCCTTGTCTATATACTTTGGACACATTTTCACTTTCTTCTAGAAAGAGTTTTACTGCTTAATCATCTTCCTCTTGCCGCCTCTCCCTTCTAGCTGAGTTCTGTGTTGGAACAATGGAATAATATTGGCTTGGGAGCCTGTTGATGAATTTCATAGCAAAGCTATCACTAATAATCCCTAATGTATGTTCCTAGCTTTGGCAGAATGACCAAGCCACTTAACCTTCCTACACCATCATATTTCCAGCTGTAAAGTTCAGTTGGTAAGTCTTAATGCCTCAAGTTTCTCAAATGCTACATAGCCTCCCTACCATTTCTTTGCCCAGAGTGAGTAATGACTTTCAACAGCCAAATCTAAAAGGCTGACTTCAATTACTGTCCCACCTGTGACACTTCTCTGGCAAACATGGGCTAATAAAATGCACGCGACCTGGAAAATCTGTAGTACTCTTTTTGCAAGGTCTTTCAGTTTATGACCATGAATTGAACTGATTACTCATTGGCCAAATAATCTCATCATCAGATTTAGCCATCAGGATGGATGTGGACCTCATCCAATAATAGGTTATAATTTAGTTTTTGATTAGAGAGAAAAAATAGATTGATTTATGCAGCCAGGAAACAGTTGCTGGGTATGTGTGATGTGCCAGGCATGGTGAAGGGTGGTAAAGGTATTGGTTGGTTATATTTTCCCTAATTGGTGAGAATGAGCTAACCAAAAAGGAAAAGTCTCTTAGAGTTATGGGTAAAGCGGTTCCCATGACAGTGGGTGTTGACAAGGATGCTTACTGGAGCCCAGTGGGTAGTGTCTGAGCAAGGACTCCATCCTGGTTCCACTTGTTTGGTACCAGCTCTGGATGGCCATGACCTTATCCTTTTTCTCTACTAATCCTTTGGCCAGAGTAAAGGACAAAACCCACCTCTTTGGACGCAAATGGTGTCCATGGTAGGGATGGCACAGCTGCTGAGCCTAGATTTGGAAACTTCCTTTACAGTCTGTCCTAAGAATTCCCCTCAAGTATCATTTAGTCTTTGCAACCAATTGTCTTGAAACAGAAGCCAGTGTTTACTGCCTTGGTTGTTATCCCATTCTGTCCCTTCTTTAGCTCATCTTCAATGCCACTCACCATGAGATCTAATCATATTACTTTATGGCTCAGAGAGCTTTTTATTTTTTTTTTGGCTCCTGTTTATCCACCATGTCAAGTGCAAACAATTCAAATTGTTCATGTGAACTGAGGTCATTTCTACCTCTTTAATGAAATATATTACAGTGAGAAACCATAGCTAACCTTTACTGACAGCCTCATATGTGCCTGACATGTGCTAAATGTTCAATTCATTTTGTCCCTGTACCAAGAGTATGAAATTTATATAGCTATTAGCCCAGTTTACAGGTGAGCAAAATAAAGCCCAAAGAGGGGTAGCTACTGGCCCACAGTCAGCTGTCTCAGGGCAGAATGGGAAGTCAGACCTAGACGTGCCTGCTTGACCTCAAGCCTTCTCTGCCTGCCGCCTCTTGGCAGACCGACTAACAGTGACCCCCTTCCTCCTCACCCCATCTTAACAGGGTGGCCCAGGGCAAGAGGACAGGGGGGCATCCCCTGAAACCGTGTCCCTTTCCTCTTGACGTAGACAGAGACCTGCAGACCAGCTGAAGGCCAGAGTCGTGAGGGACACAACTGCGGCGTGAAAGAGCGGGCCCCTTGGTTCTGAGAGATGCCGATGGCTACACTCGCCCACCACCCCGAGACAAGATAGGGTGTCACAGACGTGTGGAGCCATGCTGGCAGACGCCTCCTTCGGACAAAGTAGAGGAGGCGTCCTGTGTGTCTTCAAGTTCGTTTCCGCAGAGGTCTCATGTTCTTCCCCCACTGTGCCCACTTCTTCAGTGCCGCTCGCTGTGGGATCCGGTCACGTGCTTCTCTGGCTGCTATAGGTGCCCATACGTGGCAACCCCACGCCACATGGTGTGACTTGGTACACTCTGGAGAGTCTCTTCCCCCGCTTTCTTCAGGCCACGTCTCAAGGGTCCCCTCGTCAGACAGGCTGCCCCCAGGCACCCTGCCAAAATCGCAACCCCGACCCCCATTCTCCGGGCCCAGTCCCTTCACAGCTCTGGCCCCTGCCCACCAAATCATGACTCACCTCCTCGTCTGTGTGACGGCTGTCCCCTCCAGTAAAACATAGGTTCCTCGAGGGTGGGAATTTTGTCTCTCCCCTCTCAGAACAGTGCCTGACACACAATAAGCGCTTAATGCATATCTGTTGGATGAATGCATGACTTCCCTAAGGGTCTGTGAGGGCCGCCAGAGCAAGCAGTGTGTCTTACTCACTCTAACTCCAGCGCCTAGTTACGGTGGGTCCAGGACAGACCATGAGCCGGTCACTGAGTTATGAGGTAGATTAGAGGTACGTGGTGCAGAAAAGCACCGGGCCTTTCCCAAGTGGCCTGTGAGAGGCCCCTGCCATGGGCCTTGGGTGCAGGGCTTTGTTTCCTGCTCACGACACCCTGAGTCAGTGGCCGCGCCTCCACTCGATGGGGCAGGACACTCAGTGTCAGAGCAGAGGCCGTGTGTCCCCCAGTCACAGCTCGTGAGGAGCAGAGCTGGGATTCGAACCCAGCTCTCACACCAGTGCCTCTATTTCTTCCTTTGCCTTGCATCTCCTGAGACCCTGGCTTCATTCAAACACATGGACATTTGATTCATATCTAGTCCTGTAATTAATGAAGTAAATCAAAGTGGAAAATTCAGAAAACTTTTTTTTCTAAGGAAGTTAGTTTACTGTCTCTGACTTTGAAATTTATTTTTCCCATAGGTCGGTGATATTTTCAGCTTTCAAGAGGAAATAGAATGTAAGTGATTATGATCAGAAACACAACAGTCGTTGAAACCAATTGTGAATATAAAGTGCTGGATAAAGCATAGCAGTTGTGAGGCATGAGTCGTTGTTGCTGCCTTCAAAGTAGCCACATCTTTCTTAGAAAAATTAATTACCTTGCTCTTGTGGGTTTTCTGCCTCAAACTCAACATAAATTTATTGCTAAAAAAAAAAACACAAAAAACAACCCAAGGGGTTTTCAAATACACTCCACTCCTCAGGTCTCAGTGGGAGACTTCCTTTTCTTATAGGTGAGCTTGGGGTGTTTGGGCTGTGCCTTCCTGGGGTGTGAGCAAGAATGCCATACCAGACAGAACTCTTGTTTGAACTGTTCAGGGAGGACCGTTTGGAGACTGGGGGCATATTTTGCAAGAGGAGTGAAGCTTGGACTGATTTTATAAAATTACTGATTTTTAAATGTTTTGCATTTTCCTAAGTCTGAAGTCAGTACCATTGCCAAATGACGCCATTATCCCGGCGGTTGTCGTCCGTGTGCACAGAGTCAGTTAAGGACATGTCAGGAGCCAACCAATCTGACTGTAGACATCTAGAGGCACTTGCTTGCACTGCTTTGACTCAATAAAGGTTTTGCAGCGTGATCATCCTGTCAATTAAAATGAAACAGCACAAAATGTAACAAAGGTTGCCCCTTTTGCTTAAGAGCTAATTTGTCTTGGCGTTAAACACAACCTGTGTACTGTTGACTTGGACTCCAGATCCATGTGTCAGTATCTCCATTTAGATGTCTAGTAGGCATCTGAGAAATCACACATCTCTGCACTTAACTGGCCCTTCATCTCACCCATCAAAACCAGCTTCTACCGCTGTCTGCCTCATCTCAGCAGGGGCAACTCTATGTTCCCAATGGCTCAAAACAAAAATCCTAGAGTCATCCTTGACCCCTCCCTTCTCTCACACAAGGCATCTGGTCTACCAGAGAGCCTACTGACTTTACCTTTGAAATATACCCAGTCTGGTGCCTTCTTCCCACTTTCACTCTACCACTGGTGCTACCCATCATCATGGTTCACATAAACCTCAACAGTTGTCTCCTAACTGATGCCCCTGTTTCTGCCCCTTGTACCCCATACCCCAGCATAGTCTCCAAAGTGATTTTTTTAAACAAATGTCAGATCATGTTGTTCTACTACTCAAAACTCTCCAATGGTCCCCCCATCACTCAGAAGAGAAGTCAAATTCCTAATATGACTCTGGCGCCTTATTACTTTCCTAGGTCTTCTGTAACAAATTGCCACAGAATACATTTGAATCAGTTCTAAGCAGATGGATGGAACTGGAGCCGATTATACAGAGTGAAGTAAGTCAGAAAGAAAAACACCAATACAGTATACTAACGCATATATATGGAATTTAGAAACATGGTGATGATGACCCTGTATGTGAGACAACAAAAGAGACTCTGATGTGTAGAGCGGACTTTTGGACTCTGGGGGAGAGGGAGAGGGTGGGATGAGATGGGAGAATGGCATTGAAACATGTATACTATCATGTAAGAAACAAATCGCCAGTCTATGTCTGATGCAGGATGCAGGATGCTTGGGGCTGGGGCACGGGGAGGACCCAGAGAGATGTTATGGGGTGGGAGGTGGGAGGGGGTTCATGTTTGGGAACGCATGTACACCCGTGGTGGATTCATGTCAATATATGGCAAAACCAATACAGTATTGTAAAGTAAAATAAAGTTAAATAAATAAATAAATAAAAACAACAGAAATTTGTCCTTACCGTTCTAGAAGCCATATGTTGAAGTCAAGGTGTTGGCAGGGCTGTGCTGCCACTGGAAGCTCTAGGGGATAATACACTCCTTGCCTCATCCAGCTTTCAGTGCCTGCCAGTGGTCCTTGGCTTGTGGCTCATCTGTCACTCCTATGTCTTTCCATCACATTGACCTTGGCATATCTATCTTATAAGGATACATGTGATCCCATACAAAGCCCACGTGGATAGTCCAAGATAACACTGCGGCTCCAAAATCACCGTGGATGGTGACTGCAGCCATGAAATTAAAAGATGCTCGCTTCTTGAAAGAAAAGCTATGACCAACCTAGACAGCATATTAAAAAGCAGAGGTACCACTTTGCTGACAAAAGGTCCATATAGTCAAAGCTATGGTTTTTCCAGTAGTCATATGTGGATGTGAGGATTGGACCATAAAGAAGCTGAGCACCAAAATTGATGCTTTCAAACTGTAATGCTGGAGAAGACTCTTGAGATTCCCTTGGACAGCAAGGAGATCAAACCAGTCCATCCTAAAGGAAACCAACCCTGAATATTCATTAGAAGGATTGATGCTGAAGCTGAAGTTCCAATACTTTGGCCACCTGATGTGAAGAGTCAACTCACTGGAAAAGACCCTGATGCTGGGAAAGATTGAAGGCTAAAGGAGAATGGGACAGTGGAGGATGAGATGGTTAGACAGCATCACTGACTTAATGGACATGAGTTTGGGCAAACTCTGGGAGATAGTGGAGGACAGAGGAGGCGGACATGCTCCAGTCCCTGGGGCCACAGAGAGTTGGACACAATTGAGCGACTGAACCCGTCAAGATCCTTAATCATATTTTTGTCATACAAAGCACTACTCACTCTTTTGACAATAAGAGAATATTCACAGGACCCAGGGGTTAGGACACAGACATATATTCTGGGGGCCGTCATTCAGTCGCTATGGGTCCTGCGTAGCCTGCCCTTGACTCCTCCCTGGCTGCGTCTCCTGCTTCTACATACTCACTGGCCTCCTTGCTGCGCCTTATGTGTTGCTGTTGTCATTTAGTCCCTAAGTCGTGTCTGATTCTTTTGCAACCCCAGGGACTGTAGCCCGCCAGGCTCCTCTGTCCATGGGATTTCCCAGGCAAGAATAGGGGAGTGGGTTGCCATTTCCTTCTCCAGGGGAGTCTTCCTGACTCAGGGATAGATCCCACATCTCCTATATTGGCAGGCGGATTCTTTTCCACTGAGTCACCAGGGAAGCTCAAGTTAGCTTCTGCCACAGTCCCTTTGCATTTGCTGTTTCCTCTGCTGGAACGCTGGCTCTCCCACTTCAGGTTTTAACTCAACATTTATCTTCTCAGTAAGGTCTTCCCTGGACACCTATGTAAAATTCAAATACCTCCTAGCATTTCATTTAACTCTTCTTCCCTGCTTTACTTTTTCTCCTTAGCACTTATATTACAGATTTTCCCATTTTATCTAACTTATTATCAGTTTCACATAACTGTTTATTGTCTGTCTTCCCCCATCAGGATGGAAATGACCCAAGGGCAGGGGCTTCCACCTGCCTCATTCACTGACGCGTCCCCAGCACCTAGAACAGTGCCTCGCTTGGAGTCTTTCAGTGAATATTTGTTGAAGGAATAAACTGAGCATGTAACTACTCGCTACACACTGTGCAAAGGGTCAGCACCTCATTCTAATCCTCACAACAATACAAGATACAAACTGTTATCCCCACTTGCAGAGGGAGAAACTGAAGCTTCCAAATTCAGTAAGGCACCCAAGACCATACAGCCATTCGAAACCTAGCCTGCATTCAAACCTGCCTGTCTGACCCTAAGCCTGTGATTACAAATACCACTGAACTAGCTTGCTAGGGCTGCCATAACAAACCACCACAGACTGTGCAGCTTAAAACACAGAAACATATTCTCCCACAGTTCTGGAGGCTAAAAGTCTGAAAGCATATCTGAAAGATATCGGCGGTGTTGGCTTCTTCTGAGATCGCTCTCCTTGGCATACAGATGGCTCTCCCCTTGCTGTGTCTCCATATAAGCTTCCTGGTATGCACATCTGTGTCCTGATTTCCTTTTCTTATAGGGACACTCAGTCAAATGATAGATGACATCACTCTAGTGGCAGAAAGTGAAGAGGAACTAAAGAGCCTCTTGATGAGGGTAAAGGAGGAGAGTGAAAAAGCTGGCTTAAAACTCGACTTTCAAAAAACTAAGATCATGGCATCTGGTCCATCACTTCATGGGGAACAGATGGGAAAAAAGTGGAAAGAGTGACAGATTTTATTGTCTTGGGCTCCAAAATAACTGCAGATTGTGACTGCAGCCATGAAATTAAAAGATACTTGCTCCTTGGAAGAAAAGCTATGACCAACCTAGACAGCATATTAAAAAGCAGAGATGTCATTTTGCCGACAGATGTCAAAGCTATGGTGTTTTCCAGTATTCATGTACGCATGTAAGAGCTGGACCATAAAGAAGGCTGAGCACTGAAGAATTGATGCTTTCAAATTGGGGTGCTGAAGAAAACTCTTGAGAGTCCCTTGGACAGCAAGGAGACCAAACCAGTTAATTTTAAAGGAAATCAACCCTGAATATTCATTAGAAAGACTGATGCTGAAGATGAAGCTCCAATACTTTCACCACCTGATGCAAAGAGCGGACTCACTGGAAAAGACCCTGATGCTGGGAAAGATTGAAGGCCAAAGGAGAAAGGGGTGGCAGAGGATGAGATGGTTAGATAGCACCACTGATGCAGTGGACATGAATCTGAGCAAACTCTGGGAGATAGTGGAGGACAGAGGAGGCTGGCATGCTGCAGTCCATGGGGTTGCAAAGAGAGTTGGACACGACTTAGTGACTGAACAACAGTCAGATTGGACTAGGGCACTTTCTTAGGACCTCATTTTGGAGACCCTGTCTGCAAATAAAGTTTCATGTGGAGGTGCTGGGGATGAAGACTGCAATGTGTGAATTTGGGGCACACAATTCAGCCCATAACACTTTCCATCAGACAGTCACAAAAGAAAGGGCTCCCCTATTCTTAAATCTTTGATCCATACTTCATTTCTCTCTGACATCTTTAATCTTCTGATCTTTAGTGGCTCCTTCTGTTTCACCCACAAAAACATATAAATCCATTTAAATTTTTAAAAATCCTGAGGTTTTCCATCCCCTTCAAGTTCGTATCCGCTCTCCACTGCCAAACTTCAAAAAAATTCTCTTTTTTCATCACTTAAAATCATTCTCCTCTCAACACCATTGGTATTGCTTTTGCTGAAGTCACAAATCCCAGGCCAGTGGCTTCCTTCAAGCTTCCTACTCCTTCACCCACCTTTGCACAGGGCCCAGTGGCCACTGGCTCTCACCTCATGCCATGTGTTCATCTCTGACAAGAGGATGCTCCTTGGCTGCAAAAGGGAAAAGCAACTCGGGGGTAATTTCCGATTGTTGGAATAAGAGGTGATGTTTTCAGGGTTTAGTATTTAGGGTTACTACTTAGAACTAGGCCTTCCCTGATAGCTCAGATAGTAAAGAAACTATCTGCAATGCAGGAGACCTGGGTTCTATTCCTGGGTCAGGAAGACCCCCTGGAGAAGAGAATGACAACCCACTCCAGTATTCTTGCTTGAAGAATCCCATGGACAGAGGAGCCTGGTGGGCTACAGTCCGCGGGGCCGTAAAGAGTGGGACAGGACTGAGTGACTAACACGATCATTTAGGCCTAACCCTAAATATAGGTTGCCATGTCATAGTAAGGACACATTTGTGCTACTTGCTCACTGTTTATCTGAGACTCAAATTTGTTTGTTATATGGCAGTTCCATAAATATTGAATTCAGGTGAATGGCCTCTCCTGACTTTGCACCTTCAGCAACGTCTACTAGTCACAGCGGTGATCTGGGGAGTGAGGATAGCAAGGTGGTACCCAAAATGGGTGAGGATTTGAGGAAGGGAGAACACACACAAGAGACTGCAAGTTCAAAGAGAACAGCTGACTAGGAGAGAGGTAAGCCCACCCAGCAAATTCCCAGAGATCTGGAAAAAAGATGCACCAAGGTACCTACCTTATGAAAAAGAAGTTAAGCCAGTTGATTTCAATATGAAAGGAAGCGATCATTCATATCATCTGTAACATAATTGAGAATACTTCAGCCAAGACAGAGTGATATATATGTACCCAACATGACTTTGGCGGCTCACTAACAACAAAGCACTCTGGGAATACCCCACCAGGAATACAGTTGGCCTTTGGAAGATCCCGTGAAAGATCTGGCAGGTGTCTACACGCTGTAGAACTGTCTCTAAACAGTGCTACATCCACGTTAGTGGAAAGAGCTACTGCAGAAGTTTCAACGCTACTGTCATGTTTGTAAACTAGCATTATGAATGTGATAAAATATGGAGAGAGTAACATGGAAACTGACATTCCCATAGGTAAAATAGATAGCCAATGGGAATTTGCTGTATGGCTCAGGGAACTCAAACAGGGGCTCTGTGACCATCTAGAGGGGTGGGATGGGGAGGGAGATAGGAGGGAGGTTCAAGAGGGAGGGGACATAGGTATACCTGTGGCTGATTCACGATGATGTTTGACAGAAAACACAGAATTCTGTAAAGCAATTGTCCTTCAATTAAAAAATAAAATTTAAAAAATGTATGGGAAAAAATATTTCACTACAGACGTGAGTGGTGCTAAAGATATGGGAATTGGCTTGAAATGCTGCACAGGCACCTTGTGGGTCTGGGATCCAGCAGATCCTTGGAAGGGCCTGTTTCACACCCCCTGCTGACCCCACTGGCTATAGAGATGGCCAAACAGGCTACACTTGGCACTGGACAGGTAAGATGGACAGCAGCCTATTAGTCCTGTATACTCACAGCCTGGGAGGGGGACCCTGAGTGCCACATGGGGCCATGTGGGCACTGTACTCAGGAACTGAGTAAATAACCAGGGACTGTGGGAGGCAGGCTTGCAGTATCAAGGTGGGGGGGGTCCCTGGCTCCCTCTGGAGATGCAGCTGGCCTGTTGAATAATTCTGTGGACTTGCAGGGAACTGGAGCCTTCTGTTCAGGGATAAGCAAGGACTGTGCTGGTTCCTGTGATGAGGTTTGTTTGGCCGGTGGATCTTACCTCCAGGAGCCATGTGGGAGGGGGAACCTGAAGTTAGGCCATTCAAAGCCCTCCTGATTTTACAAGAGCTGTCAAAGCAGCACAAAATATGGGGCCTTGATTTTAGACAGCAGCGCTCCCCCGGGCCAGGGCTCCCCTTGGTCCCGCATGTTCCTTCTTCAAGGAGGATTCACCCCTGTAGCCTAAAGCTGGTCCCACCACCATGTCATGTCTCCCTGAGACGAACATGACATGCAAAGTATTGTTGGACACCTGAGACACCACCAAACTTGAAGGAAGAGGTTGAATGTATGACTTTTGCTGCACTGACTAATAAACGTGTGTGGCATCTTCTGCGAATTGCTGTTTCCATTGTACCGTACCTCCTGAGGAAGACAGATAGTGGGAGAGACTAATACTTCTCATGTACCTCTCATCTTCAGACTTCTGTTCAAATCGTGAAAGGTCAACTGTGGACCTAGTGGTCTAGAAGGCTTGGAAATGCCCAGGGGGCTGACCCTAGGGAAGCACAAGCAACCCCTTCACATCTGTTCTCAGCACCTTTCTCCCCTCACTCACACTCACTCTCCCATGTATGTGTCCCTAGGGCTCTCTGTGGCTTTTCTCAGGAGCACTAGAGCCTGGTCTACTCTGGAGCATCAGATTTACTTCCCTACCTGTGTGGTGAACATTTCCACACGACATCATTAATTAGTTAATCCAACCATTTATCAGACATTTAATGGGTAATAAGTGTTCTAGATACAAACATACCTGAGGCACCTTGCTGTCTCCGTGGAGTCTACGTTTGGGTGGGGGTGTCGTCCAGGCATATAAACTCAACAGTTCCAATATATTATTACCATCTTCTATCCGCAGATTGATTCTTCCTTTTCCAACTAAAGACATCACCATGCCACTGCCTGCTAAACCTCACAGCTCCAAAGTCATGTCTGTTTCCTCTCTTCACCATCCTCACAGGTCCCACTGAGCCAACAGAATAGCAATATAATCGCAATAAATTAACGACTTTGTGACAGCCCCTTAACCTCCATCTCCAAGCTTACTACTCCAATATTTTAAGTTTTCGCTCTTAAGGTCCCTTTTAAGCATAGATTATTGTCTACAAAGGGTTGTAGTTTCTGCTTTATGCATATGGCTATCTATCTTTAAAAGATCTTTTAAATCAAGCTTCTCCTGATGTTTAAGGTGAAATGTCTAAAACTTCAAAGAGTCTGAAAACTCTTTTGTCTAAAAGACCAAAACAAGCCAACAAATACGGTCTGGTTTTTTAAGGCCAGATCTGAAGTGGGGAAAGAAACATCTCCGCTGCTGAGAAAGATGCTGATAGTGCTATTCAGAAAGGGACCCAGAGGACTCCAGTTTTAAACAAACTGTAATAACAAGACACTGTCAGCCAAAAGAGAAAGCTGATCCCCCGACGTGAAGGGTGCCAGCGATATACCACCTTCCTCCGCTCAGCGAGGCTGCTGACGCCCGATGACGCACCTCCCACCCGCTTTGTGGCAGAGCCGATCAGTTCCCTTTGAATGAAATCTTTATTCAGTTCAACCGCTTCAACACTCCTGGGGGAAGGGAGAGAGGACAAGAGAAGGATTCCAGAAACAATGGAGCCCCAAACGCCAAGTTTCTGTTCTTGTTACTGTTCAGGTTTTGGCCCCGGGAAGACGGTCTCAATTCCATGTTTTTCGTTAAGCTGGTTTGTTTGGCAAAATCCACTGATAAATACAAAACTCTGAGGTCAGTCTCACCTTACTCGGAAAAGGGGGGAGCTGGGAAGAAGGTCAGCTTTCTGTGGTCAGGGAGACTCTGGAAGCCACTGAGCTGCTGTTGACAACAGGAGGCAAAGATATGGGCCAGATAAGTTTTTCTTTACAAATGTGTGAATCTAGGACTTTTTTTTAACCCCCCTTTACAAACCCAACATACAAACGATCTTTTGTTGAAGGCTTCATACCAGTGCCCGGGTGGGAGAGGGGAAGGCAGGGCGGATGTGTGGGTAGAGTGAACAGGGTGGAATCCATAGATACAGGTCAAGATGTGTTTTTTTTAGGGAATAAACGTCCAAACTGATCCCTGCCTCTTCTCCCTGATTTTCTTATCTCAGCTACTCATAGGCAGTCATGTCTTGCCTGGTAAAAAGGCAAGATGATGAGGGAAGTGGGAGAGGGCAAGGGCCGGGGTACCCGCAGGGCAGGTGGTCAGTCTGGGAGAGTCAATAGCGGCTTCTTGGGATCCAGACTTGTTTCCCTGGTGTTGTGCCCCCCTCCGCCCCTCCCCTGGGCCCCTGCGGCCACCTTACTCCAGGTCAATAACATGAGCCATTTTTCTCTTCCTGGTATTGTCAGCTGCTCTCGCATAAAAACAAGAGTCTAAATGTGAAGAGGAATCCATTTCAATGCTGGAAACTGAAAGGCCAAGGTAAATAAATTTGTGTCAACACTTGTGAAATCATAATGAGTACCATGCTTTAAGTGCTTCCTAAGTGCTAAGGATAACTCATTGGAAAAGACCCCGATGCTGGGAAAGATTGAAGGCAGGAGAAGGGGACGACAGAGGATGAGATGATTGGATGGCATCACTGACACAATGGACATGAGTTTGAGTGAGCTCTGGGAGTTGGTGATGGACTGGGAAGCCTGGAGTGCTGTAGTCCATGGGGTCGTCAAGATTCGGACACGACTGAGTGACTGAACTGAAGTGCCAAGCGCCATTCTGCATGCTTACCTACTTATCACACAATCTTATGAGATGGGTAATATTATCATCATCCCATACTATATAGGTGGGGAGACAGGCTCAGAGAGGCTTAGCAACTGGTCTGAGGTCACACAGCTGGAATCTGAACCCAGGCAGTCTGACTTCAGAGCCTATGCTCTTTAACCACCCCCCACGCAGACCTGACCTGTCTCCAGTATGTGACTACTGGCAAGGGACCTAGACAACACTACCCCCGTTCCCCACGACACACATGCACACTCACTTATTTCCATGGATAAAGGACAGCAACGTTGTCCAGAAGGACAAAGATAATCACGGTAAGAGAGGGAAGCAGCCGCACTGATTCCTTGGACCGGCCGAGGTTACAGGTCTCGCTGTGCTGGGCTGGGCACACGCCCCTCCACGCCAGGATGCCAACCAAACACTCAGAGAAGGCTAAGCAGGGCCTCACCACTGTGTTGCTGGTGATGGGTGCTTATCCCAGTGGGAGGGAAGGCAAAGCCAGTAAACTGCCCTCCACTGTGAAGAAGACTGATGTGCGAATACTGGCATTTATGTATATATGAAGTAGACATGTTGCATGTTATCCAGTGACCCACCAAAGATATGTAGCTTGGATTCAGTCTGTGGACTAGAAAATAAACACCTTGATGGGCATAATACAGCCAAAGGTCTCCTGGCTGGTGTCTTGTCAGTTCGGGCTGCTCTAATAGAATACCCTGGTACAGACAGAGAGGCCTAGGCAACAAGCATTTAGCTCTCACAGACAGGGTGTCCAAGATCAAGGTACCAGCAGGACAGCGTCTGGTGAGAAATCGCTTCCTGGTTTGTAGACAGCTGTTTTCTCATATCCTCACATGGCAGAGAGCCAAAAAAAGAGGAAGCTCTCTTGTATGTTTTCTATAAAGGCACTGATTGCATCTTGGTGGCTCCACCCTCATGACCTAATTACCTTCCAAAGGCTCCATCCAAATACCATCAGATTGCGGAGTAGTGTTTCAACATATGGATTTGGGGGGAGGGGGGACACGAACATATGGTCCCTAACAGACGACATTCTACAGGTCTACGTCAGCATCGTTAAAAATTACACGCACGCACACAATGCGCAGTCCTGAACGGATTCAGAGAGAGCTCTGGCTCACTGATGAGCACCTCTACGCAAGCCTCATGCAGCCAGAAAGTTTAATTACCTGTCTCGTTGTATTCGGCGTGTCACTGTTGTGTCTCCCCACTATTCCATCGCCTGGAATATAGACATACTCAACTTGTTGCTGTTGTTCAGTCAGCCGGTCGTGTCCGACTCTTTGGGACCCCATGGTCTGCAGCACCAGGCCTCCCTGTCACCCATCTTCTCCCAGAGTTTGCCCAAATTCAGGTCCATTGCATCACTGGTATCATCTAGCCACCTCATCCTCTGATGCCCTCTTCTCCCCTCAGTCTTTCTCAGCATCAGGGTCTTTTCCAACGAGTCAGCTCTTGGCATCAGATGACCAGAATGCTGGAGCTTTAGATTCTGCACCAGTCTTTCCAATGAGTGTTCAGGGTTGATTTCCTTTAAGACTGACTGGTTCGATCTCCTCACTGTCCAAGGGACTCTCAGGAGTCTTCTCCAGCACCACAGTTTGGAAGCATCAATTCTTTGGCTCTCTGCCTTCTGTATGGTCCAGATCTCACAACTGTTCACGACCACCAGGAAGATCACATCCTTGACTATACGGACCTTTGTCAGCAGAGTAATGTCTCTGCTTCTCAACACACTGTTTAGGTTTGCCATGGCTTTCCTGCCAAGAAGCACTCGTCTTCTGATTTCATGGCTGCAGTCACCATCTGCAGTGACTTTAGAGCCCAAAAGAGGAAATCTGTCACTACTTCCACCTTTTTCCCTTCTGTTTGCCATGAAGTAATGGGGCCAGATGCCATGATCTTAGTTTTTTCATATTTAGTTTTAAACCAGTTTTTTTTTTTTCACTCAGCTAGAACTGTTAAATTCAGTTACGCAGACTGTCCTGTTTCTCCACATAATTAAGGTCCATCTATACCTTCTCCCCAAAACCTCCAGTGTGTTCATACCTCATGCAGTGGTCTCTAGATTCTGACCACACTAAACCACCTCTATTGACTCACAGCAGAGATGGCTACAACTTGCAGTTATTGCCGGTATTTTCATAATTGAAAGGAAGCAAAAGTTCCAGAGTAAAGATCATACTGGGTCAAGAAGAATGTAAAGATTTTCCAGACTATCAGAGAGAAATCTAAAAATACTAATATCTCTATATTTTGTTTAACTCAGTCACAACTCCTCCATTTAAAAAACAAATGTGTCCAGTGAAAGAATCTCTTCAAATATTTAAACAGCTGCCTTCATCCATCTCTCTACTCTCAAGCCCCTATCTTAAATCTCTGGACCAAGGTCCATAGATCCTTTCCTCCTAGGAATGATGAAGCTATGGAATTAAGGTTATAAATTCAGTCAAGCTCCAGGACCAAGTTCCAAGTTGAAGTGTTAAGGTCTAATGTTGATATTTTGCTTTTTAAGTCAACCAAGTCATAATTTGAAACAGTTGTTCATCGGCAAATCAATATTCTTACTTTTTTCCTGATCTTCAGATAACAGTCTCAACAATTAAAAGTTTAAAATGGGGGTGAGTGAGCTAAGCTATGTTTTTAGGTCTCAATATTCAAGTTCGTTAATTCACAAAATCTTATACCAAAATTTCAATGTGAATTGGAAAGAAAAGCGACTGGGAGGAAAAAAAAAAAAAGAACAATGAACCATTGCCCAAAAATGTCTGTTCCTTCTTTTGGCTCACCCATTTGTGCTGTAAATATTTGAGTAAGGTAAAGACATAAGGTCCTCTCTCTAACCCTGGAGACCAGTTCCAGCCCTGAGTCAGCGTGTTCTTTGTCTTCTCAATCAATTTCCAGTAGGAAGCTCTCCCTCTGAGAAAAGGCAGCTGATTGTGTTGCTTTCATGCCAAGTTCTGCTGACCAAGTTAAGTCACTGAGTCTTGCAGTTTCCCAGTTACGGGCGTTAAGGTTTGACCCTTGCTTTGGAGGGCAATTTAGGACTTATTCTTTCTGTCGTCGGCAAACTTCCAGGGAGGTACCACAAAAGCAACTTTTTCCTAGTTGGGGTATTGAACATCATTCAAATGGTGGCCAAAAAAAAAAAAAAAGGCTTATATTCTGAGAGCTCTGCCAGCAAGTGAGATCCAAAATACTTTATAGATGATAACAGTGACACAAGACATATTGAAGGGTGAGAGAGTTCCAAGATTTAAGTTAGAATAGTGCTTTCTGGTGAGATGCACGCTATTAAGAACTAAAAGAGAGGTGAAGAAATGAAGTTAAGGATTGGAGAATCATAAATATCTTACTTATGAAGAAACGAAGAGAGAGAAGGCATTACTTTCAGGGGAGGTTTGGCATTTTGCTTTTTTGTATGGGAAATACATACACGTTTGAAATTGGTGATCCTTAAGCAGAGGTGCCCAGATGATTCTGAGGATTTTTTTTTTTTTTGACATACTAAATCAGAATCTCTGCAGCAGTGATGGGGTGAGGGTTAGATATGGATTGTGGAAAAAGCACTTCAGTTAGTTCTGACATACACTTCTGGTTAAGAAAACTTGTGCTTCATACATATTTTTCTTCCTTTATTCCTAAACTACACCTTAATTTTTCCAGTGCCATTATAGTAAAGAAAAAAAGCTTAGATTATAAAAGAAATTCATTGAAAATTTGGAAAACATGGAAAAGTACATATAGAAAGTCTGAAATTTCCTCTAAACCTTTTAGCCAAAGATATCCTTTTCAGTCCAGGGAATCTATGTAGAATCTGTGGCTAAATTTCAGAGGGTCCATGGCCTGCTGCTGCTGCTAAGTCACTTCAGTCGTGTCTGACTCTGTGCTACCCCATAGATGGCAGCCCACCAGACTCTGCCATCCCTGGGATTCTCCAGGCAAGAACACTGGAGTGGGTTGCCATTTCCTTCTCCAATGCATGAAAGTGCAAAGCGAAAGTGAAGTCGCTCAGTTGTGTCCAACTCTTTCGACCCCATGGACTGCAGCCCACCAGGCTCCTCCATCCATGGGATTTTCCAGGCAAGAGTACTGGAGTGGGGTGCCATTGCCTTTTCCGGGTCCTACACCTCTGCAAATATATGGAAAATCACTGTGCTTCTTCTCCCCACCCCAAACATGTATATGGCTTTTAAAATATTGGTAGCATGTTTTGTTTTGAAGTTGCTTTTTCTTCCGTCAGTAAGACCTATTCCTGTTTGGGCTTCACTTCAGTGCTCGGGCTTCCCGTTGCCGTGGCCTCTCTCGTTGCGGAGCACAGGCTTTGGGCACATGGCTCAGTAGTTGTGGCTCATAGACTTAGTTGCTCCATGGGGTGTGGAATCTTCCAGGACCAGGGTTCAAATCTGTGTCCCTTGCATTGGCAGGTGGATTCTTATCCACTGCACCACCAGGGAAGTCTTGGCATATTCTCAATATCCCATGTACTTAAGTTACCTTTGAGAATATCACTGAGTCAATAAAATTCCAACAGCCATTCCCTACATTGTTGGACAGCGATGCTATCCATATTTGCTACTATAAACAAGCTTGGAATTAACATCCATGTATATGAATCTCTACATTTTTGTCTATTTCCTTCCCCCCTTCCCATTCTGAGATGTACCTGAGATGACCCAGAATCACTGCGGCAAATGGCATGTCCTTTGGAAGACTCTTGGAATCTGTTGACTTCGGGAAAGATCTTGTCTAACCTGCACACCCACCAGGAGTATATTGAAGTGAGAGTGACTCTGGTTTTTTTGTTTGTACGCTTTTAAAACAGATTGTGTGACTTCGATTTCAAGTTTTTTATTATAATAATAAAGTTCTTTTGGAGAATGGCAGCCTGATAAAGGACCCCAGTGTACTTAAATGAGCTGCCTGAAGAAGAAAGACCGAAGAACTCACTGAGTTAGTGTTACACCCACCTCAGGCCTCCAGCCCAGGCTTCTCTTCCTCCAGGATGATGCTCCCGGTGACTGGTTCATTCCTGCAACGTACACATGGTGGCGTGTCCACATCAGGGGCCCCAGCATCCGAGCATGCTCTTGGCGAGTCTCAGGAGGTAATCCTCAAGTGTGAGTCCTGGTGGAAGGCAAAGCCCTGCCTCTTGTCAGCAGAGCTTTGGGAGCAATGCACCCTCTTCTAGCAGTCGGCATGGGGTGTCTGATCCGGGCTCCACCAACTGGATGTTCCACCTCAGGATTTTGTTTTTTGAGGACAACGCAGGCACAGAGCTAGAAATTAACCAGGCCAGCAGTGGGGTCCAGCAGCTGCAGTGGCCAGTGCGGGGCTTCAGCTTCGTCCTAGGGCAGGACGGGGCGCTGTTTGTCCTTGAGTTCATCCATCCTTTTCTGGAGGCTTCTCTCTCGCCTTCTGTGGCAGGCTGAATAACTGCCTGCATCCCTAGAAATATCCTGTAAATCCTTGACACCTGTGAATATGTTACTTTCCATGACAAAAGCGACTTTGCAGTTGTGACTCAGTTAAGAATCTTGAGATGGTGAGATTGTCCTGGACTATCTGGGTGGGCCCAGTGTAATCAACAAAGATTCTTTATAAGAAAAGGTAAGGGAGAGGGCATTCGTGATGGGAGAAGGCCAGGAGCTGATGGCAGCAGGGATTGGAGGGATGTAGCCACAAGCCAGGCAATGCTGGCAGCCTTGATTAGCTGCAAGAATAAATGAACAGATTCTCCCACAGAATCTGCAGAAGGAATCAGCCTTGCTGATCCCTTGATTTTAGCTCCCTCAGACTTAGGGGCTTCTGAACTCCAGAATGGTAAAACGATAGATTTGGCTTGTTTTAAGCTAAGCCCTGATTTGTTACAGCAGCAGTAGGAAACTCATACACCTTCCATTGATTTCATGATATTCTCCAGATGAGATGTCTTTTTAATTCAGCCACAATCCATTCCAGTTGCTTATCACCCACCTCCAGCCCTCAGCGTGGGGTTGGATCCATGCTCTGTGCTTCCATGTCATCCCCTGCTTTCCTTGATGAAGCCCTGCTCACTCCGAGTGGTGACACTCTACCAGCTGGGCTACCTCCCTCTCCTGACTGCAAACTCAACAAGCAGGGAAGTTGAGTGTGCTCCATCTTTGGACCCCAGCATCTGGGACAATCTGTGAATAAATGTTAGTAAAACTGGACATGGAACAACAGACTGGTTCCAAATAGGAAAAGGAGTACATCAAGGCTGTATATTGTCACCCTGCTTATTTATCTTTTATGCAGAGTACATCATGAGAAACGCTGGACTGGAAGAAACACAAGCTGGAATCAAGATTGCCAGGAGAAATATCAATAACCTCAGATATGCAGACGACACCACCCTTATGGCAGAAAGTAAAGAGGAACTAAAGAGCCTCTTGATGAAAGGGAAAGAGGAGAGTGAAAAAGTTGGCTTAAATTTCAACATTCAGAAAACTAAGATCATGGCATCTGGTCCCATCACTTCATGGGAAATAGACGGGGAAACAGTGTCAGACTTTTTTTTTTTGGGGGGGGGTGCTCCAAAATCACTGCAGATGGTGATTGCAGCCATGAAATTAAAAGACGCTTACTCCTTGGAAGAAAAGTTATGACCAAGCTAGATAGTATATTCAAAAGCAGAGACATTACTTTGCCGACTAAGGTCCATCTAGTCAAGGCTATGGTTTTTCCTGTGGTCATGTATGGATGTGAGAGTTGGACTGTGAAGAAGGCTGAGTGCTGAAGAATTGATGCGTTTGAACTGTGGTGCTGGAGAAGACTCTTGAGAGTCCCTTGGACTGCAAGGAGATCCAACCAGTCCATTCTGAAGGAGATCAGCCCTGGGATTTCTTTGGAAGCTCCAGTACTTTGGCCACCTCATGCAAAGAGTTGACTCATTGGAAAAGACTCTGATGCTGGGAGAGATTGGGGGCAGGAGGAGAAGGGGATGACCCAGGATGAGATGGCTGGATGGCATCCCGGACTTGATGGACGTGAGTCTGAGTGAACTCTGGGAGATGGTGATGGACAGGGAGGCCTGGCGTGCTACGATTCATGGGGTTGCAAAGAGTCGGACACGACCAAGCGACTGAACTGAACTGAACTGAAAATGAACAGATCAGAATTTATTTGTATGTAAACATGTGCCAAAAAGGTGAAAGCACCTTGTTGCTGTTTAGTCACTAAGTTGTGTCCAACTCTTTTGTGACCCCATGGACTGTAGCCTGCCAGACTCCTCTATCCATGGGATTATCCCAGGCAAGAATACTGCAGTGGGCTGCCATTTCCTTCTCCAGGGGATTGTCCCCACCCAGCGATGGAAACTGTGTCTCCTGCATTGGCAGGAGGATTCTTTACCACTGAGCCACCAGGGACGTCCTGAGAAATTAAAAAAAAAATCATTTGAATAGATGGAGAAACATTTTATATTAAGTTCCTTTCCTATGTGTGTGTGATCCCATGGTCTGTAGCCTGCCAGGCTCCTCTGTCCATGGGATTCTTCAGGCAGGAATACTGGAGCAGGTTGTCATTTCCTCCTCCAGGGGATCTTCCTGACCCGGGGATCGAACCCATGTATCTTATGTCTCCTGCATTGGTAGGCAGATTCTTTGCCACTGTGCCACCTCGGAAGCCCTCCTTTTCTGTAGACAATGGAAATTATTTAAAAACGGTATACTTACCTCAAAGTGAAATTCTGCTCTCATTTATGACAAGAGTTTTAAAAAGCTGACTTTCACGTGAACATGAAATACTAAACATACAATATGTTAGCAAAATCTCTTGGATAGAACTGAAAGCAGAGCAAATGTAATCAATTTATGATATTATTAAAGCCTAAGGGGAAATGAAATGTCTGTTTCAGGAACACTGGGCGTGTCCATGTTTCTCACACTTCAGTATTATTGTAGGACACTCCAGCAGCTCTTTGCAAAATCTTGATGGTCTGCTAAACCTGGCTATATCCAGGCTGGTGTGGAACACACATTTAAGACACTTGGACTTAAGAGCGCTCTCTCCCTTGCATGACAGGGAGTTTTAAAGGATTTTCTCCCCTCCCCACCCCCACTGTGTTCCTTAAATTTTTTAAGCCTTTGGACTCTATCCTACAAAAATGTAAAAGCACAAGTGCACACAGATATTTGCTGCAGCTCTATTTGTAATAGTATTCCCTTGGAAGCAACCCAAATGTCAATCACCTGGAAAGTGGTTGAATAAATTACGGGACATCCATAATCTGGAGGGCTATGCATTCCTTAAAAAGAATGAGGTAGTTTTATACACAGAGTACCTGCTTTAAAATCATAGTTCACTGCTCTGCTCAGAACCCTCCAGGCCTTCCAGTTGTATTTACGTAAAATCCAAACTTCTTCCCCGGGAAGACGCTAGTCGTAACAAACCTGCCTCCCAGTGCAGGAGACGTGAGATGTGGGTTTGATGCCTGGGTCAGGGAGAGCTCCTGGAGAAGGGTATGCTGATCTGTTCCAGAATTCTTGCCTGGAGAATCCCACAGACAGAGGAGCCTGGAGGGTGACAGTCCACGGGGTCACACAGAGTCAGACAAGACTGGAGCGACTTAGCGCGCACCCAGGGATAAAGCACCCCACGTGGGCACTGTGCCTGCCTCTCTGACCTCGGGGTTTTCTCTCCCTTCTCAACTGGGATTCAGTGTGATGGCCTTCTCCAGCAGCGCCCCCTTCTCCAGCAGCGCCCCCTTACTGCTGGCCTTCTCCAGCAGTGCCCCCTTACTGCTGGCCTTCTCCAGCAGCGCCCCCTTACTGCTCCCTGCCACCACAGGTCTTTTGCACTTGATGTTTTCTCAGCTTGGAACGTTTTGCACTTGACTTATGTGTCTCAGCTTTAGTTACACAGTAAAACCATCTGCATTCCAGGCCACATCCCAAACCGATCAATTCAGATTCTCGGAAGTGGTACCCAGGCAACAAAGTGGTTTTAGTTTTGGTTTCCTATTTGTTTTTAAGCTTCCCTGGTAGTCTCCTGCACAGAGAACCAGGGTGGCTTTCCCCTGGTGACTCCTCTCCAACATTCAGGGCACAGTGTAAATGTCACTTCCTCAGAGAAAAGATAATTGCACTACTTTTAAAGCTAGATAACGGTAGAGTTTAAGAAGAAAAATAAAAGCAAAAGACAAGTACAAAATGACATCAAAATTGTAAACACAAAGATGGTAAGTATGAGGTGGCATACCCCGAAAAGACAGCAGAGCTATATAAAAGCAGATGGAATTTAAATTTCAGTTTGCCCACTGGCTAACTGTGATGCTACAGCCGTTACTGGCTCTCTATGAGCCTGTATGAAAAGCAGATAATCATACCCACCTTGAAGAGTTTTTTTAAGGAATAACATGACCACACCTGGTACATACTGAACACTAGGCAAATAGGATTAGCCATGATTAAGTAACAAATGGTTTGTTGAAGCAGTAATGTCTCAGAACTTAAAAAATATAGAAAATGTCAAATGTCTGGGGATCAGAAAGGGCTTCTCCAAGTAAGCGGAATTTCACTTTTGTTTTAAAATAAAGCCAGAATTTGGCAAGCAGAGAGAATGGTGAGGGTTTCAAGCGGTACCCCCAGGAGCGACAAAGGTTAGAAGCAGAATTTTGCAGAGTGCATTTGGCGAAGAGGGAGTTAAACAAGAAGAAAGAGCTTGCCCAGAAAGACAGTGCAGGCCCATGTCAGGGTGGGCGAACCTTCTGTTTTCTGTCATACAGCATCTTTTTAGCACTGGCATTTCCCTGAATTAAATTGTGTGGAAGAGTACGTCTCTGATTGGAAGCAGATCCATCAGGCATAGAGGCAGAGGGGGGGGTGGCAGGAGACAGTGCCTTCGACGGGAGCTTGTGTGATCTCTTGGAGGCTGACTCTCGGCCATGAGTCGGCCAACCTCAAGGAAGCAGGCTTGTAAGTTTTCCCAGGGACAGACAGCAAACTAGCTCTGCTGCCCGTGGTGCTCCCGAGGGAAACCCTGACTACCCTCAGGGGGTGGGAGACCAGCTCTGTGAGTCAAGGTTCTCAGCTGCAGGTCAGGCTCCTGCAACTGAGGGATATTCAATGAAGGATCTACTAAAAAAGGACAGGCAAGGTTGAGGGACCAACAAAAGATGGATGTGGGGAGGAAGAGAGCTGCCGGAGTCCTCAGAGGGACGGCCCACCGGCAGCCCAGCAGGCGTGAGCTGGGGGAACAGACACCCCGGTCCCTCTGCTTGTCTGACCTCTTCTGCAGGTAACTTCCCATTGGCCGAGCCCAGGTGAGAAGCCAGAGGTCCATAGATGCAGTCCATAAACGTCAGTCTCCGGGGCACAGAGTGGGATGGACATGTGCAGAGAATGGATCTGGAATATCCAGCAGGGGAAACAATCTTACAGAAAGCAAGCCCACAGAAGGGGCTGATTACCGGCTCGCATCCGATGCTGGGAAAGGTTGAAGGCAAAGGAAGGGAGCAGCAGAGGATGAAATGGTTATAGCATCTCTGACTCAAAGGGTATGAATTTGAGCAAACTCAGAGATGCTGAAGGACAGGGAAGCCTGGCGTGCTGCAGTCCATGGGGGTCGCAGAGAGTGGACACGACTTAGTGACTGAACAAGAACAATCCTCCAGGGATCCCCTTAGTGGGCCTCCTCCTCCTGTCTCTACCTCCCACCTCCACCCCTGCACATGAACTTGATCATCCAGCCTTACCAACTGGACCTCCTAGTATCTCTCAGAAGTATACTCAGCTCACACCATATACCTAATTCCATAGGGATTAAAGATTTATGGTTTTACTTCTCACAGCTAATAGTACTAGATGAAAAACCTCACTGGATATTTATATAACTATGGAGTAAAGCGAGGACTTCTCAAACATGACCTTAAAGGCAAAACCACAGAGGAGAAGACTGATAGACTGTACCACATAAAAATCAGGAACTTCCATTCGACAAAACCCACTATAAACAAAGTTGAAAAGGCATCCAAAAAATAACCGGAACAACATTCAAACAACAGAATGAGAAAGTATCTTTTTAGCAAATTTGAATAAAAGGAGTACTGTCTAAATATATAAAGGTCTCATACAAACTGACCCAAATTGGGCGGGGTGGGGGGAAGCAGGGGAACTAAGAAGAAAACTAAACAAATAAAGAAAATGCTGTGAAAATAAAAATGATGCCCAGGCAAAGGACATCGACATGATAAAGGAGGAAAAATGACTTGATAATAGCATATGGAAACATGTTTAACTACTCAATCTAAGGAACACACATTTAGACAAGAAACCCTTTCTCCAGCCAAATTCACCAGGATTGTTCCTAATGAAATACTTGGTACAGGCAGGTGTGCACTGAAAAGAACTCTCATAATTGCTTGCTTGTTGTTGTTGTTTAGTGGATAAGTCGTGTCAGACTTTTGTGACCCCATGGACTGTAGCCTCTGTCCTTGGGATTTCCCAGGCAAGAATACCAGGGTGGGTTGCCATTTCCTTCTTCAGGGGGTCTTCCCAACCCAGGGATTGAACCCACAACTCCTGCATTGCCAGGCTGATACTTTGCCACTGCGCCACTAGCAGTTCGTGACGTGAAGTCGCTCAGTCGTGTCCAACTCTTTGCGACCCCATGGACTGCAGCCTATCAGGCTCCTCCGTCCACGGGATTTTCCAGGCAAGAGTGCTGGAGTGGGAACTTCCCGACCCAGGAATCGAACCCGGGCCTCCCGCATTGCGGGCAGACACTAGAGAAAGTACAAATTATTACGGCCTTAAAAAGCAAATTGGCAGTTCAGTACGGAGAATCTTTTAACATTCACCCCCCTTAACCTCACTTGAAAATTCTGGGGATTTTTACTTGCTGGAATCTACTCAAACATTCTCCTGCTCGCAAAGTGCAAGCACCTCAATACGGCGTGCACCTTCCAGGCTCCACCACCCTCACCTCCCAGACACTTGCCCCTCCATCAGTGTGAAGTCTCTTTCCTTGGCATACGCCCTGCTTTGCACTTTCCCATTTACCTTCCCTCTGCTTAGCTTGGCTGGCTCTGATTACTCTTTTGGATTCCGCTAAGTTGTCAGTGGGTGTTCTCTGATCACCTGCCAAACTGATTTAGTTTTCCCTTTTCCACGTATCCGTAACACCCAGTGTATATAGTTTTACAAATAATTTACACAGTTGTTTACATATATTACATATTTATACATCTATTTACATGTCAATCTCCACCATCTTGGTTTCTCCCTTTGTATCCCCTGAACTGGTGATTTTCAAGTAGAGGCCATTCTGTCACCCAGAGAAATATTAACAAATGCCTAGAGACATTTTGGGTGGCCAGAAGTGGAGGAAAATGACGATGATACTGAACACCCTACAATGTACAGGAAAGTCCCACAGCAAACAATTATCCAGCCCAAAATGTCAACAGCGCCATTGTTCAAAAAGTCCATCCTACACCTAGCTTCCGCCTAGCATGAGACGCAGAAAGCACACACCAAATATATATATATATCTTGTTATTTAGTTGCCCAGTTGTGTCCGACTCTTTGCGACCCCACGGACTGCAGCATGCCAGCCCTCTCTGTCCCTCACCATCTTCCAAAGTTTGCCCAAGTTCATGTCCACTGCATCAGTGACGCCTGCCAGCCATCTCATCCTCTGACCCCCTCTTCTCCTTCTGCCCTCAATCTTTCCCAGCATCAGGGACTTTTCAAATGAGTCAGCTGTTTGCATTATGTGACCAAAATACTGGAGCTTCAGCTTCTCTGTCAGTCCTTCCAATGAATATTCAGGGTTGATTTCCCTTAGGACTGACTGGTTTGATCTCCTTGCTGTCCAAGGGACTCTCAGGAGTCTTCTCCAGCACCACAGTTTGGAAGCATCGATTCTCTCGCACTCTGCCTTCTGTATGGTCCAGCTCTCACGGCTATACGAGACCACCAGGAAGGCCATAGCCTTACCATACAGGCCTTGGCTGGTACAGTAGTGTCTGCTTTTCAGCACACTGTTTGTCTGTCATAGCTTTCCTGCCGAGAAGTAATCATCTTCTGATCTCATGGCTGCAGTCACCATCTGCAGTGACTTTAGAGCCCAAGAGGAAAGCTGTCACTACTTTCACTGTTTCCCCTTCTACTTGCCATGAAGTAATGGGGCCAGATGCCATGATCTTAGTTTTTTTTAATATTTAGTTTTAAGCAGGCTCTTTCACTCTCTTCCTTCACCCTCATCAAGAGGCTCTTTAGTTCCTCTTCACTTTCTGCCATTAGGGTGGTATCATCTGCATATCTGAGGTTGTTGATGTTTCTCCCACCTATCTTGATTCCAGCTTGTAACTCACTCAGCCTGGCATTTCTCATCATGTGCTCAGCGTATAGGTTAAACAAACAGGGTGACAGCAGACAGCCGGGTGGTACTCCTTTCCATTCCAATCAGTTGTTTCGTACAGGGTTCTAATTGTTGCTTCATTATATATATATATATATTTTTTAATGCATATATATGTATATATATAATGAACAAGCCCAATTTCTTCTTCCACACAATGGTTGTAATTATATCTATGTCAGAAGGTTGCAGGGAGGATTAAAAGACAACATATGAACAGTGTCTGCTACAAGATTGATACTCCATCAATCAATATTAGTTCATCCTAACAATAAGTACATAAATTAAAAATACAGACCCAGGATGTCTTGTTCCTAAAATAAAGACTCATTTCATAAACTGCTTCATTTTATAGCTGAGATGTCCATCTTTAAAGGGTAATAATTGCCTAAATAGTAGGCATCTAGTTCCTAGTTTACTGGCACACCATGTTTTCAATGTATGCATAAGGAATTAGAAGCTGAGTCTTGTAAAACAAATAATTATCTTTTCTGACTTATAGATACAATTTCATAGGCATGTATAAAACTTTTCTTCAAAATAGAATACTAATAGAACAATGATTCAACTGAATAATGTTAGCAGAATAGGGATTTATTTTGAAATTACATTTTTGGCATTTATGCCAAAATAGGCAAATGTATTAAAATAAAATACAAAGTTAAGCAAATAATACATTTTCTTTCAACTGTAGGTGAGATATAGTCAGAATTCAGAATAACACAAGTTTGTCATAATACATAACCCACTTATATACTAACAAGCTTTCTGTAATCTAAATTTTTGTATGCTAAAAATTAACCTTTTAACAATTCAGTTCTTCCTCCTTGCTCAATTGTTAACACATACAAAGAAATTTCTTAGCAAAATATAGTTCAGAGGCACCATCTGACCTGAGATCTCAGCTTATAACATGTTGTGGCTTTTAATATGAACACCAGTATAACCAGAATTTAAACAAATTATGGCAAATAAAATATATGTATTTTAACATCTTTAGACTTTATTAGGTGTTCCTTATACAGTCATCTGGTATGCTTAAAGAGTGAGCAATCATATAAAAGGAAATATGGTCAAAACTGATTGAAGTAATAAAATCCTGAAACTAAATAACATCTCATAATTCATTACTCTCATATATTAGATTTCATTACATCAGTATATAGCTTAGTAGTAAATTCTCCTGATGGCCATAAACCTCATAAGGTGTTGTCATCCTGAAAAATGAAGGGGAGGGAGTGGGGGTACAGAATGGATAAATCTTCAGCAGTGGTGGTGCTGGGTCCCTTTTAAGTCAAGTTGTAGCGCATCGCCACCTAGAGGCTGAATCTAGTACCTCACTCTAATAAAGGAATCTTTTGCCCTTCAAAGTGAAACGTTTGTCAAAATTTTATCTCTCTGTAATAAAAATATGTCGAATGTACACACCCACTTCTGATTGTTTCAGGAATTTTAACTACAGGCATACCTCCTTTATTAGGCTTCACTTTTTTTTTTTTTTTACAAATGGGAGGTTTGTGGCAACCCTGTGTCCAGCACGTTTATTGGTGCCAATTCCCAAGAGCATTTGGAACTCATGTCTTTGTGACATTTTGGGAATTCTTGAACTATTTCAAACTTACTGTAGTTGTTATGGTGATCAGTGATTCCTGATGTTATTAGTATAACTTGCTGAAGGCTTAGATGATAGGATTTGTTAGCAAGAAAGTATCTTTTAGTTAAGGTACATACATTGGTTTTTTAAAGCACAGTGTTAGTACACACTTAATTGTACAGTTGTAATTTTTACATGCACTGGGAAACCAAAAACTGTGTGACTCACTTTATTATAGTATTTGCTTTATTGCATTGGTTTGGACTTGAACTCACTGTATCTCTGGGGCATGCCTCTAAACACAAAAATTGTTTGTCACACTTGTTCAAGGTAAAACCCCAATTAGAGATGGTCTACCATACCCAGCACTAGCTTGTGGAACACTGTAGACTGCAGGTTCCACAATTCCTTTCCCTACTTGCTGTGGTTCTGTGTTCTCACTTTCAGCAAAGTAAGCATTTTATAATTTAAGGGTGGGATGATGACATTATAGAATGGTTCTAATATGTAACTGGACTATGGCTTTAAGTATCATTACTATCCAATGCTTACAACAGAGCTTTTTTTTTTTGGCTGCACCCCTAAGCATGCAGACTCTTAGGTTCCCTGACAAAGGATTGAACCTGTGCCCCCTGCAATCAATGGAAGCATGGCATCTTAACCACTGGACTGCCAGGGGAGTCCCACAACAGACTTTAATGAGCGTTTCCTAAGTGGAAAAGTCACTGGGAGCTGGGAAAAGTGTCTCGCCTATTGTCTAGTTTTTATTTTCTGATATCCCAATCCTGGCAAACTAGGGGGGTGCATCCTCTCTCCGTTCGTTCAGTAACTTTCGAAGTCTGAGAGCCAGTCTGCTGCGCTGTTTATATATGTTATGCTAAATCGCTTCAGTCCTGTCTGACTCTGTGATCTTCTGGACTGTAGCCCGCCAGGATCCTCTGTCCATGGGGATTCTCCAGGCAAGAATACTGGATGGCGTGGGTTGCCATTTCCTTCTCCAAGGGACCTTCCCAACCCAGGGACTGAACCTGCATCTCTTATGTCTCCTGCAACGGTAAGAAGATTCTTTATGACTAGCCCCACGTGGGAAGCCCCATGCTATTTTCTTCAGATAAAACAAAGTCCCTGGTGTTTGTTTCTTGCTCCAGTCCATCCTTGCAAAGAAGGCCCTGCTGGGGCTTCGAGGTATCTTGCTAATCTACAGTAGCAACATAAATTCAGTAGTTATTCAGAATAAGGTTTAGAACTCCAAAACTCCAACAATATTTATTTAAAGTAATACATTTACAGCCCAAATAGTTCTACACTGTACATTTCAGGTTTAACCAACTTCATAAAAATACTTGAGAACAGCTGTATCCAGAGATTTAGACTACTAAATTATTTCTTTGCCCATTCTTCTCTCTCTTTTCTTTCCCGAATAACCTCTTTCAGATATGGTTCAAGGTAGAATTTATCCTAAAGAATGAACAAAAGAAAAATATTATATGCCATCATCACATATTGATATATCCCAAATATTCAACAGGTATTAAACAACAAAAGAAATCTACAAAACTTATTTCCAACTTAAGAAAATATATTCTCAAGCAGACTAAAAACTGTCTGCTTTTCATTTATGTAAAATGCCACAAAAATATTGTAAAAAGCCGTTCTGACAGGTTATCAGAGGGTATGTCAAAGAGAAAGGAATGAGAGTCCACAAGTCTGACCTAGTTTCAGTGCAGTCCAGGGGTGAGGGCCTGCTTCAGAGTCCTTTCTAGGAGCCAGAAAGCCACTGATGGGCCGATCACACAAACACCACCCTTTCTTCATTTGAGCAGAGCGCAGAAGGAGAACATGGCCTGGGAGGGAGAAGACCTGGATTCTACTCCTGTATCTCTATCTCAGGGATGGGTTTAGTGATCTGGAAAGTCACTTCATCGCTAGATCTCAATGTGTTTATCTCGAAAACAGAGCTAACATTTGCTCTAACCTCATGAGACTATCGTAAGGATGTTGATCTGAACGCTTTAAGAATGCTAAAGCACTATACAAATCAACGTGTTCTCTGTTTCTAATATTCAACCCTTAATGGGCAACATTATCAAATACACAAAAACTGTCCTACCTCCTCATATTTTGTCCACTGCTCTTTAGGCAGGATCTGCTGCCTCATGCTGAGGTCCAGGGCTCTCTTAATGCGAAACACTCTGTCATTATAAAGCTTCTCAGGAAGCCTTCTTATGGCTTCCTTTACATCATCATTCTCATATATTGTGTCATCTCGCATTAAGCCTATGGTAGAAAACAAAGTTAGAATGAGTATGCATCCTGAAAATAACTTTTTAAAAAATAAGTAAAACTTTGACTTATAACTTAAGTCATTAACTTGGATGATATATCCAGAAATAGTTATGATGGAAACTCAGTGCCATTTCACATACAATAATGGGTTATTTAATGGATTATTTCTTAAATGGTACTATGGAAACAATGAGCCTTTAAGATATATTTCCACAAAGTTCACATTTTATCTACAGTAATTTTAAAAACATTTAAAATGTCCACTGTGTTTTTAAACACTTATCAATAAACCACATCTCTACCTTATTATAGTTTGTAATTCTGAGCTCAAGGAATTAAAGAACCTTAAAATGACAGTGTACTAAGGAACCATTAACATTTAATGATGCTTTCATCAGGCTTCAGTTACAAAAGATGAAGTTCACCACAAAGTATAAAGTTCTAAAAAAAAGTTCAGAAATCAACTAACTCTAAAGACAGCAGACAAATTTAACATTTGAAAAATCTCTACTTTCAAAGTTCACATAACTTAAATTTTAAAATGCTAAGGAGAGGAGCTGAGAGAGGGAACATATAATAAGGAAAATTTTCTGCTCTCATATTTCAAGAACATAAATCATGTCCACCTCATACTTTTGGGACAATTCCATTCCTCTCTTGTCAATAATAAAAAGGAAATGGACTTAACAATAAAATGTGACTTAATTTTAAAATTTAAGGTACACAGGTACGAACAGTTCATGTATTCTGAGGATCCATAATAACTCCTACAAAAGCACTATCCTCCGAAAAAGAAGAAAACAAAATAAGGAAGCACAAATACTCACCCAGTTTATTGAACCCGGCAGCGTTGTAATACCATTTTCGAATACCCTCCAGCCACTTGCTTGATGCTGAAACTGATATTGTCAGACTATTAATTGCTAATAATCCCACTTCCTGTGCAAACACAGGAAGGTAAAAGCATATACTCTATATATTGTAGGTAAAAACTGCTTACTTTGTCTATCAGCAAAAGTGATTGCAGGTAAAAACTGGACAGTAAGGAAAAAGGATAAACTCAAACACCTGAAAGACCTATAGGTATGATTACAGTCCCTCACTATCTGCAAGGGATTGATTTCAGGACCCCCCTCAGATACCAAACTCCAAGAGGCTCAAGTCTCCCATACAAAAGGTACAGTGTTTGCATATAATCCAAGCATGTTGTCCTATTTTAAATTTTCTCTGGGCTGTGCTTAGTCGCTCAGTCGTGTATGACTCTGCAACCCGGTATGGATTGTAGCCGCCCCTCCGTCCCTCAGATTTTCCCCGAAAGAATACTGGAGGGGGTTGCCATTTCCTCCAGGCAATCTTCCCAACCCAGGAATCAAACCCACATCTCTTGAGCCTCCAGAGGGATTCTTTACTACCACTGCCACCTTAATACAATGTAAGAGTGATGCAAATAGGTGTAAATACAAAATAAATGCTATGTAAATAGATGGCTGAGAGCAGCAAGTTCAAGTTTTGTTGTTTTGAACTTTGTGAAGTTTTTTCTTCAAAATATTCTCCATCAGGAGGTTGGCTGAATTCTCCAGTGTGGAACCAGTGGATAGAGAGGGCCAACTGTACTGCCACTCCAGAGCTTTTCAAAGTCAAGCATCCCATTCCATTATGTCCCCTTGCTGCCGTTAGAATTAAAGGAGTGGGGGACGGAAAAGAAACTGGGAACTTCTCCATCATCTGCAATTTCAGAAACAGGTTACAGGAAATAACTCTTTTAATAACTTTTCAAGGGAGTTGGAGTTGTATGAAAAGATGAGATTTCAGGATACACTAGCAGATCTAAATGACCCCCATCTTCCAAAACTTTTATTTCACATTACTTTTATTTCACTTGGCTACTCTCCTTAAACGTATATGTATTTCTGGGAGGGTTTTGATCCCATATGGACTAGTAAAAGAAACACATTTCCCTCTTCCCCGGCAGCTAACTTTCCATGGAGGGAATGAATATTTCAAAGTGTATAAGGAGAAACAGGTAATGTTAAAACTCTTTCTGGAACAGAACTGAGCTTGATGGGTTAGGAGCTAAAGGCAACATGACAGTGTCTGATGTTTACAGGAGAGATGTGGTACAGAGAGGGAGGTACGGAAAGTTTAAATTTTCTTTTAAAATTTTGTCTTAGGGATAGTCCCTAACCAAGGAAGGAAAACTCTCTTTTGATTCAACCTCTTAGACCTCACAGCTTTGGTAACTCTCTGGAAATTAAGCACCAGGTGTATAATGTTGCTTCTAAAATAACAATTAACAAAGTGTCAACAATTTACAGACACACTTGTTGGAGAGAATTACTTGAAAACATATTTACCAGTGATGGCAATAATGTTTAATATTCACTGAACACTTACCCTGTGCCAGACACTATTCTATTTGTTTTACTCCCATGTTTGAGTTACTTACAACCCGCCCGTCCTTGCAAAAGAGCAATAAGTATTACATAAATTATCCCATCCAAGTTCAGAGGCAGCCAGTGATGGAGCTGAGGCCAGGTCTATGTAGTTTCCGAACACAGCACTGAAGCACAGTGTTTTCAGTAGTTGTCTAGTTAAGGAAATAATGAATTTTTAAAGGACTCCGCCACTCCCTAAAAGCTCAATGTCATTTAGGTCAACGAATTGTTCTGGCAATCTGGTGTTTCCTAATAGCTTCACAACTGCTGGGGGTACAGAAATAGGGACTAACATCTTTTTAAAAAGCTAGGAGGTGTGTGTGTGTTCAGTCGCCTGCGACTCTCTGCGACCCCATGGACAGTAGCCCACCAGCCTCCACTGTCTATGGAATTTTTCAGGCAATACTGAAGCGGGTTGCCATTTCCTACTCCACAGGATCTTCCCCACCCGGGGTTCCAACCCACGTCTCCTGCAATGGCAGGCGGGTTAGGGACTGACAAAAAAGAGAGTGGGGTTGGGGAAGGAGCGGGGAGAGGACTGTATTTTTTCACGTTGTTTAAATATTCCAGTAATTCCATAATAAACACATCTGTTCCAATACCTAGACTAGATGCAAATATCTCCAAATCCAAAGACCAAGTGGATGTTTCAGATAAGCCAAGGTTATTAAACTGAAACTTCGCCGTAACCCTCAGTCACTCAGCTGCCTCTAAATTCCCTGTTTGAGAAGCGCGAGAGAGGTTCAGCGAAGCTTCCAATCCTGTTTCCTCCGGCCACTTCGCCTCAATTATTTTACCAGCCTACAAGGAAAACTGACACTGTTCTCGCGCTGACAGAACGGACCTAGCTAACGCACACGACAGCGCCTGGCTCCCAGTAAACGCTCGGTTCACTTGGGTTGAGAGCCACTAATTATCTCCTGGTGCCTTTGAACTTCTTCTAAGGTCGAGAGAAGAAGGGCTCAGAGCTCGAGCGTCCGGAGCGCCAGGGCTAGCGGGGGCCACCGCGGGCAACTTCACCAACAGCCGGCCCCGGAGACGGAATGGGGGTGGGCCCAAGGTGGGCTGGAGCCGCCTCCTTCCCTCCCGCCATAAACCTGCCCTTTTAGACCAAGCACAGGGAGAGGAGCAAGTTGCTGCGAGTAGAAAAGGTTCCGCGCAGCGATGCCCGCCAAGCACGCCGCCCCTCACTTACCAGCTGGCCGGCCCGCCATGTTGACCTGACACAGACGCGTTGCCTCCTGGGTAAGTCCTAGAGGTCGAGCAGGGGCCTGGGCGCAGGAGCGTTGCGTCACGTCGTGCGGCGCGTAGGGGGCGGGGAGACTCTCACGCAGGCGCAGTTCTGGCGGCCAGCCTTTGGCCTCTGAGGTCCTGCACCTGTCGGTCACGATTATGCTAATCTCGTAGGCGTGGAACCGCGACAGGTTCCTTGCGACAAGGTGGGAAAAAACTAGGCGAGGAATTAGAACTGGAGAAGGAAATGGCAACCCGCTCCAGTATTCTCGCCTGGAGAATCCCATGGACAGAGGAGCCGATGGTCCATAGGGTCGCAAAGAGTGGGACACGACTGAAGCGACTTCGCACGCACGCAGGCAAGGAATTAGAACACCAGATCTTTAGCCTGGCTTCTGTTACTGACGAACTCTGAGAGGTTGGGCAGTAATAACTGCGCCCTTTGTGTCAAGCAACACGCTAAGCGTTTTATGGACTTACTTTCATTTCATTCTAAACCTATAAGCTACTGTGATTGTACCCATTTTAGAGAAGAGGAAACTGAAGCTCTGAAAGGTTGCGTAAATTGTCCAAGGGCGCTTAAACTAGGAGGAATCCAGATTCACCTTCCAGAATCTGAGACTCTAGATAAAATGTTGTTGTTCAGTTGCTAAATCCTGACTCTTTTGCAACCCCATGGGCTAAAGCCCAGTCAGGCTCCTCTGTGCCTGGAAGTTTCCAGGCAAGAATAC
Organism: Redunca redunca; assembly: GCA_006410935.1. Lineage (NCBI taxonomy): Eukaryota > Metazoa > Chordata > Mammalia > Artiodactyla > Bovidae > Redunca > Redunca redunca. The sequence goes on from SJYQ01007399.1 coordinate 192,819, forward strand.
TGGAATGGGTTGCCATTTCCTTCTCCACAGGATGTTCTTGACCCAGGGATCGAACCTGTGTCTCCTGCACTGGCAGCCAGATTCTCTACCACTGAGCCACCAGGGAAGCCCCAAAGATACAACTTTGGCACTCCTTGATCCTAGGGCCATATGCTACACCACTGACCCAGGGGAAACTAACCCTCTCTCACCTTCAGTTTCTCCAGGTGAAGTTCTACATCAAGCCATTTCAGTGATAGTCTTGTTGAGAAGAACAATTTAATACTAAATTTGAACTGTAGCAGAATTTTAATGCGATTTTAAGGGAAAAGTACATTTTAAAGGTTTCAGTCCAACTTAAGTCTAAAGTGTAAAAAACTAGGGACAGCAGGATCACAAATTGTTGAGGTAGAAGAATTTTCCTAAAGGTTGCAGAACAGAATAATTGGTTAATTTGTGGGTGAGGCAGGCTGAGGGGACAAGTCAGACCGTTTCTTTACACCTTTTATCAAAATAAACTCCAGATGTATTAAAGAGATTTAAAAGTATTAAGAAACAACAACAACAAAATACCCTAGAGACGAAACAGTCGGGTTCGGTTACGATGTTTGATGCTTACTGCGTTACTGATGAACTTCTGCACCAATCCTGTCTTGGGCCGTTCAATCTATGGTAACAGAATACCATAGATTGGGTAGCTTAAAAAACAAATTTACTTTCTCACAGTTCTTTCCAGTTAGAAGCATAAGATGAAGGCGCCAGCATGGTCAGTTTCAGTTGAGAGCTCTTTTCCTGGGGCTTGTATACGGTGCCCTTCTTAGTGTGCCCTCACATGGCAGAGAGAGCAAGCTCTTTTGTATCCCTTACAAGGACATTGATACCTTCATCTAAACGCATATTATCTCCCAAAGTTCTGCAGTTTGGGTGGGGTCGGGGGCGGGGGGGGGCGGCTGGTGGTGGAAGAACACAATTCGGTTCATAGCAACTACCCACCAGAAACCACTTGTTTTCTTCTGTCCTAAGCTGAGATTTGGGGCAGTATAGAATGCCATCTAATTGTAAATTTGAAAGGTTTAATGGTCTTAGTCACAATCCAGATCTAAAATCTTGTTGGCTTCTACCTTTTTTTTTCCTTTGTGACACCACAATTTCTCCTATTACTCAGCACTATATGCCGTACTAAAAAGCTAACGAATGCCTGTTCCCAGACTAGATTAGCCAAAGTGAAGTTGGAAGATAGGAAGAAATGCAGTACATTTGTAAGCTGGTAAATTGCCTTACAAGAACTCAGTAAATTGCTCTCCCTTCTTCCCTACCCTTCAAGTTTGTTTGCTGGTTAGAGGGTGAAGGTGGCAAGAGAAGGAAAACCTTTTCAAGGGATTATACCTAGGACTGTCACAAAATCCAGCCCCTAAAGGTATTAGGATAAATCACAAGCTGGAATCAAGACTTCCTGGAGAAATGTCAACAACCTCAGATATGCAGATGATACTATAATGGCAGAAAGTGAAGAGGAACTAAAGAATCTCTTGATTGGGGGTCAAAGAGGAGAGTGAAAAAGTTGGCTTAAAACTCAAGATTCAGAAAATTGAGACATGGTATCTGGTCCCATTACTTCATGGCGAATAGAAGAGGAAAAAGTGGAAGCAGTGGCAGATTTTATTTTCTTGGGCTTCAAAATCACTGTGGATGGTGATTGCAGCCATGAAGTTAAAAGATGCCTGCTCCTTGTCAGGAAAGTTATGACAAACCTAGACAGCATATTTAAAAGCATCCCTTTGCTGATAAAGGTCCATATAGTCAAAGTTTTGGTTTCTCCAGTAGTCATGTGTTGACAGAAGAGCTGGACCATAAAGAAGGCTGAGTGCTGAAAACCTGATGCTTTCAAACTGTGGTGCTGGAGAAGACTTGAGAGTCCCTTGGGCAGCAAGGAGATCAAATCCTAAAGGAAATCAATCCTGAATATTCATTGGAAGGATTGTTGCTGAAGCTCCAATACTCTGACCACTTGATGGGAAGAGCTGACTCACTGGAAAAGGCTCTGATGCTGGGAAAAGGTTGAAGGCAAAAGGAAAAGGGGGCAACAGAGGACTCTGCTTAGATAGTGTCCAACTCTGGTTAGATAGCATCAGCAACTCAATGGACATGAATTTGAGCAAACTCTGGGAGACATTGGAGGACAGAGGAGCCTGGTGCACTGCAGTCCGTGGGGTTGCCGAGTCAGACACGACTTGTGGCTAAACAATAGTTATTAAGCCTAGAGAGCCTGGACATTTGCTGATAGCCATTAGAATTGATTAAAACATTATTTTTTATTTTCCTTCTGGCATATGGCAGGATTGCACTTCTCCGTCCCTAAAAATAGGCATGCCTGTGTGATGCTTTGACAAAGAAAAATGTGAGAAATTTTTAACAGCAATTTTTCACATTCCTTTCTCCTTCCATAGATGGGCTACATTCCAGACATGATTGAAGCTCCACCAAACTCTGTCACTCAGATAATGTGGAACAGAAACTATTTGGCCCCAAGTTGGACATGTGTGAGATTAAAAATGTCTCTGGTTCTAAATCCTATGTGGCTTTAGGGTTGTTCATTACAGCAGCATAGCTAGCCTCTTCTGAGTGTGTAGTTAACTAAAGCAAAATGAAGTTCTGAGCCTTAGAAAGACCAGGCAGTTTGGTTCCATGCTATGCCTCCTAGCTGAACCTTCTTCCACGTTCCGTTTATTTTTTATAATTTATTGTTGGTTGCACTGGGTCTTCATTTCTGCGAGTGGGCAGCAATGCTCTAGTTATGGAGAGCATGGGCTTCTCATTGTGTGGGCTTCTCATGTTGCAGAGCACAGGCTCTACAGCTTCTGGGCTATAGACCGTGAGCTTAGTAGTTGTGGCGCATGGGCTTAATTGCTCCACCGCATATATCTTCCCAGACCAGGAACTGAACCTGTGTTCCCTGCATTAGCTTTAGCAGGCAGACTCATCCACTGTACCACCAGGGAAGTCCCTGTGTTCCCTGTTTATTGAGCTCATCTGTTAGAGAACTCCAGGAAGACATGTATCTATGCCACCCTCACCACTGTATTCTAATCTGTTGAGGGAATGAGTAAAATACATTAATAGGAAGACCCCGACCAATTACGAGTTAGTTTAGTTTCTCAGTTTCAGGACATCCAGGACACGGAACCCCAGTGCACAACTATCCCTAAAGTTAGTTGCTTTAAAGCACCCATGCTCCTCGTTCTGCTCCACGTGGCCCGGCTGGGCCTCTTCACTCCCTTCTGTGGCACTCAGGGGTTAGAGCTGGGACAACAGGTGTGGTCAGGGATCTTATTCCACCTCGTTTCTCTACTAGAATCATCAGACTTTTTCCATCCTGGCTCAGGGTTCCAGGTGGACAAGCACAGATGTACACGTGTTCCGTGTACCAGAGTGCCCAGAACGCACCTGAGTCAGTGTGGGAGCGGACTACAATGGGAGGGCAAATACCGGGGTGGCTTCCTGGGGGCCACCAGCGTCAACAGTCTCGTGATCCTAAGGTAGATACCTGAAGCCATGACACCCCATCTCACAAATGATCAGCTCCTGTGCCCAGGATCACATCTAGATGGGAAACAGGATAAAATAGTATCATTTCCTGCTAAATCTTTATACCCTGGCCATAAGACAAAGGTTTGTTATGTGGCCTTTTACTACGTCTCATTGCTGTCCTTCAAACGATTTTCCGATCTTTCTTTCCAGATTCTCAGTAGCCAACTATGGTCAACTTTCAATATCTTTCTTTGCTCAGGAACATAACAGTGCAGATAAACCAAAATTGAATCTGTTCTGTAGCAAAATGTTAAGAGAGTAGTAGTTCAGTTCAGTTCAGTTGCTCAGTCGTGTCCGACTCTTTTCGACCCCATGAATCGCAGCACGCCAGGCCTCCCTGTCCATCACCATCTCCCGGAGTTCACTCAGACTCATGTCCATCGTGTCCGAGATGCCATCCAGCCATCTCATCCTGGGTCGTCCCCTTCTCCTCCTGCCCCCAATCCCTCCAAGCATCAGAGTCTTTTCCAATGAATCAACTCTTCGCATGAGGTGGCCAAAGTACTGGAGTTTCAGCTTCAGCATCATTCCTTTCAAAGAAATCCCAGGGCTGATCTCCTTCAGAATTGACTGGTTGGATCTCCTTGCATTCTCTGAACCCCTAACATGTAAACGACCCAATCAAAAAATGGGCCAAAGAACTAAATAGACATTTCTCCAAAGAAGATATACGGATGGCTAACAAACACATGAAAAGATGCTCAACATCACTCATTATCAGAGAAATGCAAATCAAGACCANATGCTTGGGGCTGGTGCACTGGGATGACCCAGAGAGATGGTATGGGGAGGGAGGTGGGAGGGGGGTTCAGGATTGGGAACTCATGTACACCTGTGGCGGATTCATGTTGATGTATGGCAAAACCAATACAGTATTGTAAAATAAAGTAAAATTAAAAAAAAAAGAAAAAGAAAACAGAGCTATCTTGTGATGAAACGATTTTAAAAGACCTTGAAAACAAGACCTTGAAAATCTCATGGATGGAGGAGCCTGATAGGCTACAGTCCATGGGGTCGCAAAGAGTCAGACACGACTGAGCAACTTCACTTTCTTTCTGAAAACAAGAAGGAAAATTCTCCACTGTTCCCACCTTCACCAGGACAGCACACCAGCCTGGTAAACAGCCTCCCTTTCTCTAAGCTTGCTGTATTTTAGGTCTGTTTCCCAAGAAGGAAGGAAATGGTTGAGTCAAATGTGAGTTAAGTCACCAGAAACTTGGAAGAAGCATTTATCAGAAGTGTCCCCAGATTTATAATAGAGGTCTGAAGCTTTTATTTGAAAATATATTTATTCATATATACATTCACTTTACATTATTACATTTTAACATTTATCAAATACTAAAGAGTTTTTAAGAATTTCTCGAAGTCTTGTACTGATGCCTTGGCCATCCCTTCACAAAATATTCCATCAGGCACAGATACCAATCTGTCTAAAGAGATGTAGTTAGGTTTTGTTGGGTCATACTGTGCTCTTCCTAAATAGGCAAGAAACAAATGTCTTTCTTTGACTTTAAACAACCTTGTATTAAATACCTAGAAAAGAAAAAAAGAGTTAAAAAATATAAAGAATTAACCACATGTTCAGCAAATACGGTAAATGCTAGAGTGCTTAAACCCCTTGGCTTCTACTAAGAAATTATGATTAAAAATTAGGAACTCAAAACTAATATTCAGAACAATTCTAAAATAATGAAGTGCTGCACTGTAGGCAAAGACCAGACTTATTTGGAGACCAGAGGAGCTGCTTAAAAAGCAAACCCAAAGGTCCCACCCCAAATCTACTAAATCAGAAACTTTGAGAGTGGGGCCCACAAGTCCTCCAAGTGATTCTGATGCTTGCCAAGCTGGAGAACCGAAGTAAGAGATGGTGCTTTATGGCATGAAAAATTGTGTAAGATTTCACAATCTGTGAAATTTCCCTTTCTTTCTTTTTAAATTCCTGTTGCTCCCTCTGACTGGTATTAAAATGAAATGAACCTGGACTTCAGGGGAGCAACTTAACTGCTTTGGAGTTGAAACTCCTGAGGAATGGGGTAAAAGTATATTGTGCTAACTCAACATGAGATTGGCTTGCTTTTGGAACATCTTTTTCTCTCTCTGCAGAAGCAAATTATGCGCTACTCTGCCTTCACTGTGGTAACTGCATTCTGATTATCGTGTTATTATTGCTCAAAAGACATAAGCGTTTAGGTGTTTCTTAAATATGACTCTTCCAGTCATTCTCCGCTTACACAACATACAGACAAGGCCACACATGACTCTGAAGCTCCCAAACTATTATTCATTTCCTAAATATAATAACACTTTGAGGCAATTATACAGCTTATGACTGGATAACTATATTAGTTTCCCGGTGGTTCAAAGTGAATTCATTATGATCGATTTAGATTTGTATGATCTTTCAAGTCCCAAAGTCACTGCTGAAGTTTTTTTCTCTCTCTCAATCCCCTTCTGCCCTAACACGGACTTCAGCTCTGCCTTCACAGCAACCCATAAGGAAAGAGGAGAAACAAGGGATAAGCCTCGTTCCTGAAAGTGACTTCTTCCTTGTTATTACTCTCACTGCTTTTGTTACCTTTTACCTTCCATGGTCACTGCTCTGAAATGACTAAATTAACCGTAGTTTTAAAGTTAGAAGTGCTTCTCCATTTTTAATTAATCATAAAATTATGTACCAACCAGAACTGTTATTTGCATGAGAAAATTGTTTCATACTACTAAGTTTTCAAAGCACCAGCCAAAAATTTTAAGTCTACATCAGTTCCCTCACAGTCCTGTCAGTTAGCCTATGTTTCCATTAATGAAGCTTTTTTTTTAAGGAAAAAAAAAAAACCTATGTATGAGTCTGAGAATCCTCCCAATGTGGAAGCCACACATCTATAACCGGGCTTCTCAGAAGCTAGGATCTGGGGTACCTAACAAAAAAAAAATCTGTGTTTTTAAACAACTGATTTTGATGTATAGTCAAACTAATATTTTTCTCTACTTGCAAAGTTTCTGTCCATTGTTAAACCCAACTCATTCTACTGACAACTCAAATGTCACTCCTTAGAGTAGCAGTGGATCTCAGGCAACAGCATGGGTTTTCAAACTGACTGCCAGAGTTCTAATCCGAGTTCTGGCCCCTGTTACCTGGGTAGCCTTGGACAAGCTACTGAATCTCTTTATGCTTAATTTCTTCATCTGGGAAGTAGGGACAATAATACTACCTACCTCATATGGGCTGCTGTGAAGATTAAATGAATTAATACAAGTAAAGCGGTAGAGCCAGAGCTGGCACATAGTAAATACGCAATCAATAGCTGCTATTATTTCTAAGATCTTCCTGCCGCTCCTAAATTAAATCAATAGCTGTATGTGGTATCTGGCTAAGACTCTAACATAATGTAAAGCAATTTACATTCTAAAAACCTGTCTTCTACACCAGATTACAAGTTCCACGAGAAAACAGACCATGACTCATTGATTTTTACATCCTCAAATCACATTCTCTTACCATGTTCTATTGTCACAGAATTATCTATCAATCAAGTGGAAAACTGTTATTGCTTTTTGGTTGAAGATTATTTACTTTATGATGGTTCCATAAAGCCAAATTTGCACCCCTGCAGGCTTCTAACACTTCTTATAACGAATACTCGTGCATTTGATGAAACAAAAATTCTCTATTAAGGGCCCATTCACAGTGAAATACGATAGGTAAATAAATGTTGTTGTTTGTGAGGAAAGTGTACCTAATGCAGGCTAGTTCTGAGAGTTGTATTAAAGTCATGTTTCATTGCCCACCTTTTCATTGAGAACACATGTAGCAAATGGAGGAATCACTTTAATGCAATTCAATCTTTCATTTATCCAATGAATACTTACTGAGTGTCTATTCACATGCCAAATAGGAAAGAAGGATGACTTTCATGAGATTCATTCATTTGTTCAACAGATATCTATCCAGTACCTACTAATTGGTCCCTTCTAATTCCAGGTGCAGGGAATTTAGCAGTGTATAAATCAGACAAGACCTGCTTTCAAAGAAACATTCTTCTGAACAAGCAGATAATGTCACTCACCAGCTAAAGAACAGGAAAGTCTGATCAGCTTAGAAAACATAATTATGGCTTTGGCATGATGACTAACTGGAGCTAAGAACTACATGCTTTGATAAGAGATCATTACAACATGGCTTGTTAACTAATGGATTTAGGCAGAGTGTGAATAAAATACATTTAGAATGGAAAAAATTCTTTAAGGGAAGTGATCTATTTCCATGTGAATAGAGAAGCGCACAGGAGAGAACACGTTAGATTCCAACAGGCCGAATGAAGACTAGGTACAAACCACAGAGAAACAGATTCATCGCTTGTTTTTCCTCCAGAGATGTATATGGGTGCACTTCTCTCTCACAAGTAATCCCACTATTACATTTGCTAGATTGTGGCCAAAAAGAAATATGGCCTTATATGACCCAGCAATCCCACTGCTGGGCATACACACCGAGGAAATCAGAATTGAAAGAGAAACATGTACCCCAATGTTCATCACAGCACTGTTTACAATAGCTTGGACATGGAAGCAACCTAGATGTCCATCGGCAGATGAATGGATAAGAAAGCTGTGGTACATATACACAACTGAATATTACTCAGCTATTAAAAAGAATGCATTTGAATCAGTTCTAGTGAGGTGGATGAAACTGGAGCCTATCATACAGAGAGAAGTAAGTCAGAAAGAAAAACACCAATACAGTATATTAACGCATATATATGGAATTTAGAAAGATGGTAATGATGACCCTATATGCAAGACAGCAAAAGAGACACAGATGTAAAGAACAGACTTTTGGACTCTGTGGGAGAAGGCGAGAGTGGGATGATTTGAGAGAACAGCATTGAAACGTGTATTATCATATGTGAAACAGGTCACCAGTCCAGGTTCTATGCATGAGACAGGGTGCTCAGGGCTGGTGCACTGGGATGACCCTGAGGGATGGGATGGGGAGGGAGCTGGGAGGGAGGCTCAGGATGGTGAACACATGTAAACCCATGGCTGATTCATGTCAATGTATGGCAAAAACCACTACAATATTGTAAAGTAATTAGCCTCTAATTAAAATAAATTAAAAAAAAAGAAATATGGTCTTAATACAGCTCTCAGAACTGGACTGTGTTTGGTCTGATTCCTTCACAAACAGCATGGGCTTTTCACAAGCCGAGAGCACCTCACCTGCGGGAACCTGACGATGAGGTGGTGGGGCACGCACATAACATTGTGCACGTAGTCGAAAGTCTCGGTCAGTTTCCTTTTATTTGCAGTCAGCATCTTTGGGATCTTGGTGACCATGTGTTGAATTTCATTCTGCTGAAAACCTAGTTCCAGCCGGAAAACCTAAAAGAAAGCAGAGTTGTGATGGAGAACGAAAGTCATTGCTGGCTGTTGTTCAGTCCCTAAGTCGAGTCCAGCTCTTTAGAGACCCCGTGGACTGCAGCCCGCCAGGCTCCTCTGACCATACGATTTCCCAGGCAAGAATACCGGAGATCTTCCCGACCCAGCGATCAAACCTGTGTCTCCTGCATTGGCAGGTGGATTCTTTACCACTGAGCTACCAGGAAAGCCCATGAATCACCAACACAAATAGTTATTTTGGTAACATGCCAGAGGACACATTAATTCTTTCAAAATTTAAGGACATTAAAATCTGGAGATAGCTATGCCAGTGCCTATAAGGGTTCGTGACTGCTTGCTTCTGGGGTAGTCTGAATTTTAAACCTCTCTCTTGAGGGGGAGCTACTCACAGCCTGATGACCATTACGAAGCTCACCAAAGCAGCCATCATAATTACAAGATAGAGGAACAGTGGCCACAGGAGGCCTGCTCAGGTTATCTGTATGGACCCTACACCACACAGACTGGCAGGAAGGTCATCAAAGTGCTTTCTGAGCCTCTGCTCCCAATCACACTCCTAATCATGTCATCTGGAAATGCTACATGTTAAAATTCCAAACAGAGATGATTGGAAAAAAAAAAAACACTCCAATGTGGGGTAGGTCCTCTGTGTGCATTTATAGTATCCTATGGTTCCCCACCATCCATCGCTCTCATCTCTTTGCAGGCGATCCCCTCCACTGGACTGTAAACTTCACAACAGCAGGGACTGTCTCCCCAGAAAAGAACATGGGCAGATGCTCAATACAAATTTCTTCAACAGCTGAGTATTGAACACCTTAGGCACCGCAGCAAATAGGCCTTATATAATAATTTCAAATCCCGTGACTGCTGTGGGACACTAACAAGTCAGCTGCCCCTGGTTCTACACAGCAGTAGAGTGTCGGTGTGTTCTCTGATGGAACTAGAGCTGGGTCCTGGCACAGCCACGTGCTGGCACTACCCTCTGCAAAGAAGCTCCCAGACGCCGCCGCTCGTCTCCCACCCAGGGGACAACGACACAGACCCTCATCCTGGGCAAAGGAAGTGGCTTCCAGGTCCCACCCAGATACCTCACCTGCTCCTCTAGGATTACGGTACCAATGTCTGCAGGGCAACTTACTCATGTAACACCTGCTCAATATGTGAAAAATTATAAACTAAAATAAACCTCCTGCAGTATATTTATCATACTATTTCCCAGGTCCACCTTCTTAGAAATCCATTCTTGTACAATCTGGTTTTCTTTAAGATGATGAGAGCAAAACCCATTACCTTCAGAGGACTTAAACACTTCAGAAGCTGGTTTCTCCAAAACTTATTATTGTCCTACCTTCATGTTTTCCTTCACAGGCTCCAGACTTCCAGTTAGTAGCCTTGGGAGACGAATTACCAGATCTCTAGTCTACAATTATAAAACAATCTATTATTAATATACATACATATTCAACTAGTTTGGAAAAAACAAGGCATAACTAGGATATAAAAGTAAAATTTAAAATATGACCGAGGAGAGAAATGCTAAGGAGCCCAGAAATACAAATACTTATTACTGTTTGAGGAAAAAAACAAATGCTCAAAATAATAGCTAAGGAAGCAACTTGATGGAATTATCATAAAATGATACAGCAATATCATTAACCTAGTAAGGTAATCCATTCTTGTACAGAAAATACCAGGCATTGGTAGAATTCATAGGGGCCAGTAATCAGTTAGAAACATGAGCTTTAACAGTTACTAAATGTAGCTGACATGGAAACATATGAATTCTCCAGTTCTCTTTTACCTTCTTCACACTAAGTTCAAGTTCTTTCTGAAAAAACCCCAGTCTGTTATCCAATCTCTCCACTGAAAAACTCAGAAGGAATGGTGCATTTCTGACCATCTGTGCAATATCCGCCTTACTGAAATTTTTTGACTGTAGATAAGCCACCCTAGAGAAACAAAATACATGCACATATCGTAAATATTTACTAGTGTCTTGCTACCTTCAAAAGTAACAACTGTTTTTAAAGCATTCACAAACCAAAAAGAAAAAAAAGTTTAAGCAAAAACATTCCATAATAATGACCCAAATATGGTTAAACTAAATGGCTTTGCAGGTGGCACACTGGTAAAAAATATCTGCCTGCCAATGCAGGAGATGTTAGAAACGCGGGTTCAATCCCTGGGTCGGAAAGATCCTCCGGAGAAGGAAATGGCAACCCAGTCCAGTATTCTTGCCTGGAGAATTCCATGGCCAGAGGAGTCTGGCGGACTATGGTCCATGGGGTTGCAAAGAGTTGGATATGACTGAGCAAGCACGAACACGTGGTTAAAACAAAACAAGTACCCATTCAGCTTTTCCATTTATAATTAGAAACAGAAAATATTTCTGAAATCCACTAACAAACAGATTTGCTTTTCAGTTAATCTGACTTGTTTTATTGGTTGGTTAAAAAAAAAAATAAGCTTCTGTTTTAGAATTTTTTTTGCTAAGAATAGAAAACAGAAACTGAGAAGAGATCCAGAACTTTTTTTACAAAGAAAAATCATCAGGCATGCAGCTAAGACTGGAAAGAGGAATTTTTTTTTTTTGGCTGTCTCATTGTTTCAGGGCTTTAGGGTCTTAGTTCCCTAAAGGGAGCTAAGCAGTGGAAGCATGGAGTCCTAAACAGTCAGAGAATTCTTAGAATGTATTTTCATAAATAATTTTCACTATAGTCTTTTAGTATGTATTTTGTTAACAACAGAAATTTCCTGCTATTTCTGGGAACCAAAATAAGGCAGTAAAGTCCAGAAAGTATGACTATAAAGTAACGTTATTGATTTTTAAAATCTATAAACATAGTGAAACCCAGTTTAAATGCCTAAAATATTCTAGGACATTATTTTGTTAGATTCCCATCAGCAAAACAAACAAACCCCTGTAAGCCAGGTAAATTTCTCACATTGCATTTGAAGAAACACAGATTAAGAGAAGTTAAATGACTTGTCTTAGGCCACTAGCTAATTAATGACAGAGCCCTAATGACTATGATATTTTTATACCATGTATCAGAACTTATATATTACACTAAATGACTATTACTCCTTTAAACCAGTCCCTTAGAGGAGATGAGAGAAAAAAAATTGATAAAACTACACAAAAATTTAAATGCAAGGCAAAAAAAAAAATCACCAACCAAGTCAGACAAGTGACAGTTTGGGAAAAATATTTACAACATGTCATAGAGAAAGAATTAATTTTGTTAATACATTAAAAACTGCTTACCAAAAAAAAAGAAAAAGCCCCAATTAAAAATGGTAACGGACACATACAATTTATAGAAAAGGAAATGTAAACATACATTCAACATATGAAAAGGTCCTTCAAACATCATTTCCAAAACTACAAGGTAATGTTTTTATCAATACAATGAACTGAAATTATAAAGCTCAATGACACTGTATTATAAGTATAATAACGAAGCTGGCACACGTGCACACTGTTGGTGGGAGTGTGAACTGGAAAGCCTACATGAAGGGCATGGCACCCCCCTCCAGTACGCTTGCCGGGAGAATCCCACGGAGGGAGGAGCCTGGTAGGCTACAGTCCATGGGGTCGAAAAGAGTCGGACACGACTGAGCGACTTCAGGACGATGACGACACGAAGGGCAATCTAGCTATTAAAATCATAAATGCATATACCCTTTGACCTAGCAATTCTACTTCTAGAAATGTGTTCCACAGATATATACCAATATGTGTGAAATGATTTTTATAAACGGGGAGTCACTGCAGCCTCTCTGTGACAGTAAAGACTAGAAAATAACCACTGTGTTTACCAAAAAGGGACTAGACAGATCTGTAGCATGAACTGAAAAAAGGTTAAAAAGAATAGGAACAGCCAATAAAAAACTATCTCCGAAATAGAGTTAAGAATGTGAGGTGCAGCATAGTTGTATAAATGCTACCAACTGTGTGTGTGCGCACTCTTGCATATGAGTGCATATAGACATACATGCTGGTGTCTGATAAAATATTCTTAGCTAGTTGATCAAAAAAATTGATAATAGTACCTGCCTATCTAGACAGGTCTTGCAAGGCTGATGAGGAATAGGAATAAGTAGGCTGGAAAGGAAAATTACGATTTTTTCTCTTTTTTTTTGGTCACAGGAGAGACCAATATCTGATTAAAAAACACTATTGATAACTTTTCCAATAAAAAATTAAGATACAAGGCCCAGCCAAAAAAAAAAAAAAATTCTAATAACTTAAATGCACACCATTCATTTGAAAATTCTTAAAAATAATCGACCAACCCTTTAATATGTTTCCAATTCTCTTCACTGAAAAGCAAACAAGCGTCTGCAGTCAGTGCAATCACAGAAATTCTAGAAAATAAATCTGTACATACCAGAGCCAGAAGCTAAGTTCAAAAAAAGATTATACCTTCGCTTCTTCCAGGAGAAGCTTACTTTTCTTTGTATCACCTTTTAAGTTTATGTGGTAAATTACCTATTAAAAAATTCCAAGCAATTCTTTTAAAAAATGTTCCAATTTAATTTGACAGCCAGGTTTAGGACCCATTAGACTATACTCTGTATATGAAAATAATCTTTGTTATTCTCATATGTGTATGTATGATCTTGAGCACGTTAACTTAACCTCCTTTTAAATGTTTGCCTCCTTCAAGGAATTAAAAGTAGGGAGGCGGTACAGTATAGTAGCGAGGACTCTGAAGTTTTAGACTAAGTGGATCTGAATCTCAGCTTTGCCACTTAGACTGGCTGGAGTATCTAGGGCAAATTATTTAACCTCTCTCTGCCTCTCCCAAGGATATAAATAATAAAGGTGCACTGGGAAGCCTCTGAAATGGTTCCCAGTGATTTCCACCTCTTGGTATGTACTCTTCCTTGGATGGCATCCTGAGCAAAAGGGCAAGCTGGTTTTTACAGGGGGAGAGGAGGAGTGTTCCAGACAGTCAGGGGCAGAGCTGGCCACATCAGACTGAGTCCCCTAGAACCATTTCCCTTCCTTCCGACCTCTGAACTGTAACAGCCTGTCTGTGTTACACCAGACTGTAAGTCACATGAAGGGAGAGAGGACATCCCAGTGCCTTGCTTATATCGTAAGGGCTCAAATTACTGAAGAATAATTATGTAAGAAATATGTTTTTTTGTTGTTCTGTTTTTTCCTAACTCAGAGACCTGCAGGGAACTATGGAGCTCTCTGAAACCGGTGTGAGAACAGTCCGGGTGAGAAGCTGAGAGGCAGATTAGTCAGGAGAAGGCTGCAGCATTCGTCATGTGAGGCGACAGGGACCCGAGGTCAAGTATGCAAAGGGAAGATTAAGATTTGAGAGCGATACAAATAGAACCAACAGACTTGGTTATTTCTTAGATGTGGATGACAAAAGACGAGAAGTCCAAGTCAGTATCAGTATTTCCGATTTGGGCAGCAGGGTGAATAGTGCTCTCATGCAGTGAGTCTGGGAAAACCTGATTTAGGGAAGAGGTCAGAGTGATGATAAACCCAAGATGTGAACTTAAAAGACCCAGACTCTGTCTTACTCTCTGTGATGTTGCCAATGCCCAGCGGGATTCTCACCTCACAGGTCAATAGTACCTGACTGTATCAATTCTCACAAATTCAATAAATTCCTTGAATATTGAGTAAAGTATACAGATATTTATGACTGCTATTTAAAAAAAAAAAAGGAAAAACCAAAATAGCCAACTGACAGAAGCAACTAAGCAAATTATACAGTATTTGCCAAAAGAAGGTTAAATATCTACCACCCAACATTGGCCAGAAACAACAATAGAAAACATCAGGCTTTCATACCTTAAGGTGTGCTCTCAGATAATTCAGCCATTTGTTACTGGATTAAAACAAAACTTATCCCAGTTTCCAAAGAGAAACAGCAAAGTAGTGGCTTAGCAATAAATTGAAAGCATAAAAATAATGGGCAGTTGAACAAAAGAAGTAATTTAGATACTTAATTTTTTATTTATTTGGCTGCGCCGGGTCTTAACTGAGGCTCATGAGATCTCTGACCCTCACTGCAGCATGTCGGATCTTTAGTTGCATCACTTGGGGTCCAGTTCCCTGACCAGGGATCAAATCCAAGTCCCCTGCATTGGGAGCACGGAGTCTCGGCCTCTGGACCACAGGGAAGTCCCTAGATACTTAATTCTGATCAAAGAAGGTCCATAACAAAAAGTCACATTCACATTCATTACGTCAGCAGATCCTTATGCTGCTGAGACTTAAAAAAAAAATAACTTACGCATGGTATTTCTTCACAGGCCCTTCTTGGGTTATGTGAAAATCAATCTAACAGCCCTACCTGGTCTTCAGATTTTCAAGGTCTTCAGAGAAAATAGCGTAGTTTTTTGTCAGGAATGGTCCCAGTTGGGTATCCTCTATGCCCAAATCTTTAAGAAACAGGAGCATTTGCTTAATGTCTTTTTCAAAATCCAGTCGCAGGAGGAGGTTGGCTGCATCGGGATGTTTTTCTATCTTGGATAAATCCACTCCTGGAACAAATGACAAACCCTGTGTGAAGATACCTGTCTGGCTGAGTCATTAAACGTCATGTATAGAAACAAAAATTACTGATGAAGGCAAATGACCTGTCCAAAGGAGACCTGAGTCAGGCCAACAGAAACTTCTAATTTGGTTGCAGAAGTAAAAATACATTAAAAGCTAGTATTTCTTTCAAAGTCACGTATAATGGAAAACAGTGCATTTGGGGCTAAATTTCCATCCATCGTCATCGTCATCTTTATCTAAGGGTTCTTGGATACTATTGCAGGGTGCTTATGAGCCCTTACTGATCTCCATGGTAACTGCTTCACTGATCATTCTGCAGGGTAACAAGCCCCAATGAACTGCTACTTTCTTTGGAGATCATCATTTTAGTTATAAGCATTATTTTAAAAATTGGCTTATAAATCCCTCCATAGGAGGAATAAAAGCGAACCCTATGTCTTACTCACTTTACTCATATTTCTTTATTCATATTGTCTTTAGCATAAAGACAAGAGCCTCGAAGGAGCTCATGAAATATACAGTTCTCAAGTAACAACGAGGCAGAAAGGACACCACCTTCCACCTTCACAAGGTCTCAGATTCTGAGGTAGTCTAAGCAAATGAGACAAGGGACAGGAGAGGAAGTCAGAAGGGGGAGAAAGCAAGTTATTGGACTTTGGTTATGGATATAATTAGATGTCCACCTCAATTAAGCAGGGAGTCAAAGTAACTTTTGATTCAAAATTCTCATTAAAACTGAGCATTTTATTCTCTGATTTTCCTTTTTATCTGATTAAAAAAAAATCAAACATGAATAGGAAAGGCCTGTTCCTTATTGTAAACATGAGATAATACGGTATAATTTTGTTTAGATATTCTTCTTTTTCTTTTTTAAATTTTATATTCTTAAAAATATTTCTTCAGGTTAAAAAGTAACTCTCAAAGTGGTTTTCTAGATGTAACTTTAGTCTTAAATATAAATGCAGTGAAATAAAAGCACTTTTAAAAATGGTGTCTATAATTCCATGTATTAGATCCAAATATAATTATAAACCCAAACTTCTTGACATTAAATAGGCATTGATACGATGATAATTAACAGAAAAATAGATTACACATACACACAGAATGAAGACTAAAAACAGATTCAAGATGAACTAAAAATCTAGTGTTCAAATAGTAACATTTAAAATCAGTGGGGGAAAAGATGGACTGTTCATTAAAACACAATGTGACATCTAGCTATATATTTGAAAAATAATTACTAATTCCTTCTCTAGCTGATACAAAAATTAATTTCAGATAGATTCAGACTCTAAATATATACTAATTCTAAAATTACTAGAAGAAATCACAGACTTAATAATAGTAAGTTTGACTACACGAAGACATAGGCTTCGCATGGCTTTCTGTAATATATGCATTTGCTTAGAAAAAGGTGAAGAAGCTCCTCAACAAACTGGTGATGGTGGTTACCTTCGTAAAGCAGAACTGGAGGTGGAGAGGAGGTTAGGTTCTTTCTCCTTAATAGCTGCAGTTTTAATAACTAGATGTAATCCTTCTATATATAATTTTAAAACTCGTACTAACAGGAAAAGATTTTAAATTACTGGGTGGGTGGATAAATAGAAACTATCTTATTTATTTACTTGCTAAACTATCTTATTTAAACAAAGTTCCAAAAATTTGTGATAAATGTGGGAAGGTACGCTTTAAAAATCACATCAAGGGTTTGGACTTCAGTTGAACTCAGTACTGCAGCTGACGTGTGCTCAAGTGCCTCGCTCAGCATGAGCTGTCACGGCCTGACTGTGCTGAAACCAAATTCCTCAAAAGCTGCTTCTTAACAGCAAAAGGAGGGCAGAGTCTCACCAGGAGGGCACATTGCTGTCAGCACAAATCACGTGGGCTGACTCAATGATTTCATTAACTTGAAAAAAAAAATAGTCACTGATGCCTCTTATGGACCAGGCAACTTCTGCGGATATAAAGAATGAATAATACATGATGCTAACTTCTAGGTGACCACAGCCCTAAGTTGGCTTTGACCCATTAGTTCAGTTTGGTTATACATATTCTGTGTATCAGCCAGCGTCTGGCAGGCAACAGAGGTTGCCTGAGCAAGTTCAAATGAAAAAAACGTTAACGAAGGGACTCTGTACAGTGGTGTGAGCAGAGTTACAGGAATAAACAAGAGCACCCCTAGTGCTAAAGAGACAGGGAGGAGGGAGTCTCCTGTGAACCCAGAGGGAGCTGCAAGCTATTAAGCAAAGGCTGCTCTCAGTAGGAGCTGTTGCCATGGAGGAAGGCAGTTACATGACCCAAGACAGGGAGGGGACAGAAAAAAATGCTCCCACCTGCCGTCCCCCTCCTCCTGCATGTGCCTCCCATGGCTAAAGCTGCTCAGAAGCCAGCTGGCAAAGAAGCCCGAGCACAGAGGTAAGCCTCCTGGGATACAGAACAAGCAGAGAAAGGCAGGAAACAGATCTGAGAAGCAGAGAAGAACCGGGACACATGGGTCCTCAAAAACACTGTACAGGGGCTTCCTGCGTGGCTCAGGGGTAAAGAATCCATCTGCCAAGGCAGGAGATGTGGGTTGGATCCCCGAGTCGGGAAGATCCCCTGGAAAAGGAAATGGCAACCCACTTCAATTAAAAAAGAAAATACTATTTAACAATGGGATTGTGGTTCCTTCTAGGGCACTGTCATTTAAGTTACTGCCAGGATATGCTGTTGAAGGATCAGCATACAGATGAAGGAATGGCTGAAACGTATTTCAAAACTCTTTAAGTATACTGAAGATTATTCAAAGGTAGGGACCTCTCCCAAGGCTGAGCACGTTCTGGGTTTCCCTGCTTGCAGCAGATGTCATCTTTGTCTCTCGTTTGAACCCACAGAAGACTATTATTTGTATCTCTTATGTGGAATTTATCACTGTACCTTTTGTTTTTGGATTTCCATTATTATTTAGATGCTTCTGAAGACCTGAAGCTTCTTGAGAACAAAGGCCATTCCCTATACATCTGAGTAACTTGTACAGGGACATATGTGTAAACAATTATAAAGGTGTTCTTAGTATCCAGACTCAGGTAAGCAGGGGGGACGCCTAGAGGAGAGTCACTCTGTCTGAAGGGTCAGAGAAGACATTTGGGAAGTCACTTGAACTTGAGTTCTCCAGTTGTCAGACCTGGCCAAACAAAAAGGAGGGGAGTGGCAGGCAAGTGGAGCTGAAGGGGTGAGCAAGGGCCAGACCAGGAAGAGCTCAGAAGGATTTCAAGTAGGTCACTGACACAATCAGATCCGCATTTTAGAAAGAGCACTAATATTAGAGAGATTACCAGGGAACACTGCTCAAAGGAGGACTATGAAGTTAGAAGCTCCTAACTTTTTCTAGAAAACGAAGGCAGTGACCAAGACATGAGAGAAACAGATGGGTCTGTCATAATCCCAAGCCTATCCTGTTCCTCTCAATCCCTCAATTCATTATCTGGGAATGCAGAATAAGAGAAACACCAGATGCAGAGATAACGGGAAAAGCAGAAAGCTGCAATAAGGTGCTAGATTGAAAAATAAAAGAAGACTCGTCAAAGTTTGCAGGGAGATCCCTTGGCTGCCTTCAATCCTAGGTGCATCCGACTAGTCAACAAGCTAAGATAGTTACAGAGCACGCCTAGAGATGCCATCCAGAGCAGAACAGTGGGCTCCAGGGAAAGGTCAGGGGAGTAGGAACATGGAAGGAAAATCATCTGAGGGGGTTAAGAAAAACTGTCCTGAGCAGCCACTGGAAGATGTGTGAAAGTTCAAAGAAAACTAAAGAATTCAAAGAAGGGAATCAAACAAAAAACAAAGCAATTACTAACTCCAAGAAAATGAAAGGTCGTACAGGAAGAAAAACAATCATAGCACACTTCCTAGAGAGCAGTGAGCAAAATTTAGAATTATAATGGGATCAGTGACTAATGATTTATTTTTTAAATTGTTAATATAGCCTATTGGGAGAATTGAAGGGGAAAAGTACGTGTGTGCAAGAGATTAACTGTTATCTAAGACTGATGAAACAAGCAACCACACTAGAAGCGATTACATGGGCATTTAGAGATTAAATACCAACAGAAAGAGCTGTAAAAGCAGATAGTCCAGGGTCAGGTCAGGAGCGATGAAGCTGGGAGTACAGTTTTCAACTGGAAACCTTTTTCACACTATTTGACTTTTAGGCATGTGCATATACTTTGATAAAGATAGAAACGCTAATTTTAAAAGGCAAAAGAAAAAAAAAACAACTGTGTGGGTTACTTAGACTTACCTAGGAGCACTAACTTCCTCAGAGTCTCGGAATGATCCACATAGTCTCGAAGTGTGACTGAAGATGGGGGCAATGGAGGGCCTGCGATAATCTGAACAGCCTCCTCGTCAGAAATCGGCTGCAATGGGGACAACGGAGGCAGGTCGTCCAGTTCTTTGCGGCCAGGATGTAGGAAAGAAGCAAGTTAGCTTTCTAATCTATATACTTAAACGTTCTTTCTACAAAGGCAGTCTCTTGCCTAGTTTGCTTCTTTTTAAATCTTGGCATCATTTCTGAGTTTAACATTTAAAAATTCCATATATTTTCTCCCTTCTAAGAGGTAAGGTTAAGACTATTTAGATAACAACTACTATTCCTCCAAAGTAAGAAATGTGTTGGTGAAGTCCAGTACAAAATTCCTTTCCTTCACTTGTAATCAACAGGTATGAATGCTTCATAACCTATAGTACATTGTGAGAAAGACTGAGTCTACTACCATAGCTTGTTAACTCGGCCAAAAGTACAACATACTCTACCAGCCTGAATTGTATAGCTTAAAGTCATCATATCCTGAAATGTCATTTTGATCTGATCTTTTCTCCTCCAAGTTATTCTCAAATACGTCTGTAAGAGGATTTCTCAGATTCTGTTTTCATCAACTGCAATCCTTTGCCACCAAGTGACCCTCTCTAGTATAGCCTTGAGTCTGAGGTTTTGTTATGGCCCTAGGGGTAAAGAACCCACCTGCCAATGCAGAAGACACAAGAGACATGGGTTCGATCCCTAGGTCAGGAAGATCCCCTGGAGGAGGGCATGGCAGCCCACTCCAGTATTCTTGCCTGGAGAATCCTATGGGCAGAGGAGCCTGGCGGGCTACAGTCCATGGGGTCACCAAGAGCTGGACATGCTGAAGTGACTTAGCATGCAGGCACCCAAGTCAAACACAGTATAAAAGACTCTGGGAACTGTAACCCATCTGAGGCTAAGGAATCAGAGCCTTGACTTTATGTTCTATTTTTCTGTCTCCAATCTCTACCCATTCTCATTTCTCACAGCCAGTCTCCCCTCGCAGCCCTCATCCCCCAGCTCGATTGTGTTTATAATCTACTTAACATTATCTCATCTGTAGTGAAGTATTTATTCTTTGCATAGGAATATTCCTAGAACGGGAAGCACGGGCAGGAGAAGAGTGACTAAAGAAATTTACACGAGGGAGTTTTTTGGGGTGTTATAGTTGATCTTTTTGTTCTATTTGTTGACTGTGGTGGCTGCTACAGATGTCAAGGTTCATAAAACTGTATACTCAAAAAGGATGACTTTCACTTGAGCAAAATTATACCCTAATTAGGTATACAGAATAGGGTAAACTAGATCCTAATAAACCTTTTAGAAATATCTAAAGAACATAGAAAGCAAGTGCTATTGGCATAGCTATAGAACAATCTTAAACATATTAATCTAAAAACTTTTTTCTTAGTCAGTAAGTCAGAGGCCTAATAAAAGCAAGCAGATTATTGTGTAATAGAAGCAAATGAATAGAAGTGGATTGTTCTTTTTCTTTCCTGGCACAAAGTATGACTTGAAATTGGCTAACAAAATATAAACAGGTAGCGTGTTCAAACTACCAAGGTGAGGCAAAGGGGCGTTTTCTGAAAGTTGAAAAAGTACCTTCTAGGGACAGCTCAGAATCAAGGCTGGACATCTTTTGTGTCTTCTGCGGCGGCTCATTCACGGAAGGAAGCAAAGTGCTTTGGGCACAATTAATCTCTCGCCTACTTGAGTTGGCGGACTGGGAACTATTCCACATGGAGGAAGTCCTGTAAGTCCTAAAACCCCACTGGAGAAAGCAATCCTCAGAGGACGCACGGGGCTGAGCAAAAATGCCACACGACAATGTTTTTCCTGGTCTCTGAAAACCTTTTCTGAGTCGCAGAGCAGTCATGAAGCTACTCAACTTAATTGAGTTGAGCCATCTGGGTATCTGTTGGGCTGACAGGGCCATTTTTCTTAAAGTTGCCTACAAAAGAAATACATAACCATCAAAAAAGAGAAATTTATTTCACTTAAACATTTAAAACAGTATTCAAACCACAAAAAGATAAAACTGGAAATTATTTTTGCTGCTTAAAAGGGGTTTATTACTTTAGATGATTAAAGTGGTCAGATGTTTTTAAGCATGGGAAAAGCAAAAAACAAGGCACTTTCAGTTACAAACCAAAAGACAGGAACTTCTGAACTGGAAAGATAAAGATATGCTTTACAATGTAAAAACAGAAAGCAAAATCAGTGGCATGAGAAAAACATTTAAAACAAACATCTGTAAATATTAAAATTACAGCTGAATCTGTTAACTTCATATTTAAAGAAAACAAGGTTATGCAATTAAGTGCTCTTGAAATTTGATTTGAAGGATATTTGAGAAGCTGATTGCTGATCAAAATAACACTGAATTATTCAGATGCATTTTATGTATGTACATTAGTCACAAAAACAAGAATTCTACTTAGTCTTAAATGAATCATCAAAATATTATCATTGTAGAAGGTCATTTCTTGCTTTATTCTCAGGGTGGAGCACTATTGATTATTTCACAGGTAAAGCTATTCCTTGAAAGAGAATTAAACAAAACCAAATTCTGTTTGACTGCAGGAACAAAGAAAAAGACTTTCAAAATGGAGGTGTGGGGTGGGGTTCAAAACTAATAAGGAAAATGAACAGACAGAAATGTATTACAAGCAACCAGCAATGGATATATGTATATTTTGACTGAAAAAGTGGTTGTTTATAAAGAGGTTTTTTTAATCAAGAAATGACTTTTATATTTAACCAGCTTAATTAAAGGGTAAACGATGCATTTTTTTATAAGACAATCCATTAAAATATAGCATAGAGTCCAGGATGTGGAGAAAGCCCAACACGTTAGCCATATAATAATCATTATATTCACTGATTACACAACCAAACATAAATGAGTTTGGACTTAATTGTTGCATACAACTTTTTGATTTGTTTCTCTCCATACTGAATTTCAGCTTGTTTCATGTTTGGAATTAGACCAAATAAATGCTTCAGGGTCTAAGCTCTTCTTGGAGATCTGCGGTTTAGGAAAGTCTCCTGAAAGTAATATATAAAAGTGAAACGTCTCTCTGTCATTCTGAAATGATTTTAGAAAGGAAAAATGTAATTACAGCAGCCTTATGAGTGATTTTTGTTAAACTCCGGTGGGAAATGAGCCTCCAAGTCTGTCGTGTTTTTCCTCAAAGCTGCAACATTCATTCTCTGCACAGCAGTCTCATGAGGGCATTCAGTTGGAAGCCAGAAGACCACAATTCTGCTACTTGAAGATAAGTTTCTCAAGGTGGTTCTGCACGACTGGCCCATGATGGGGGATTCAATAACCATTCTTTAAAAGGCAAGTTTTTAAAAGGTTATGGGTACAATAAGACGATTCTTGAGCTCTAAAATGTTCTGACTTCCGTGTTTGTCCAAGCATTCTGTCCTCCTTCAAACTTCTGAAATCCCCGATTCACTTCAAAGTCTCTAGAGCCAGGCTCAAATCAACTCTACCCAAAAGAGGGGAGGGGAGGGTGAGATGTATGGAAAGAGCAACATGGCAACTTACATTACCATTGTAAAATAGATAGCCAATTGGGAATTTGCTGTATGGCTCAGGAAACTCAAACAGGGGGTCTGTATCAACCTGGAGGGGTGAGATGGGGCAGGAGAAAGGAGGGAAGTTCAGGAGGGAGGAAATGTATGTATACTTATGGCTGATTCATGTTGAAGTTTGAAAGAAAACAAAATTCTGTAAAGCAATTATCCTTCCAAAAAAAAAAAAACTCCCCCCACATCAGAACGATCAGCTTTTGCATTCTATCCATATTCATTAAACGGTCTTTATACAAACAATGGCACCCCACTCCAGTACTCTTGCCTGGAAAATCCCATGGACAGAGCAGCCTGGTGGGCTGCAGTTCATGGGGTCGCTAAGAGTTGGACAAGACTGAGCAACTTCACTTTCACTTTTCACTTTCATGCATTGGAGAAGGAAATGGCAACCCACTCCAGTGTTCTTGCCTGGAGAATCCCAAGGACGGGGGAGCCTAGTGGGCTGCCCTCTATGGGGTCGCGCAGAGTCAGACACAACTGAAGCGACTTAGCAGCAGCAGCGTACAAACAACTAACGTTTATCCTTCTGTTTTTTCTTTACAAGTGCACTGTCTTTGCTACATCATCATTTCATTGCCGTGTATACTTCTAACAACTGACTATACTGTTCGTTCAAGAGAGCAGGGCTCTCTGTCTTTATCCCTGCATAAACTGTCCCAATCTCTGTAATCCCCCCGGCCCAGAGTCTAGCACTGCTCCGTTTTTTGGGCAGAAATGAATCGGTTGCAACTACGGTGAACTCATTTGCTTACAAAATACTTAAAATCTGGTAAACAGGTCTGCGTCAAAAGCCAAAAGCCGTAAGTAAAATTTGAAGTCCACTCTGGTCATGTATGGATGTGAGAGTTGGACTGTGAAGAAGGCTGAGCGCCGAAGAATTGGTGCTTTTGAACTGTGGTGTTGGAGAAGACTCTTGAGAGGCCCTTGGACTGCAAGGAGATCCAACCAGTCCAATCTGAAGGGGATCAGCCCTGGGATTTCTTTGGAAGGAATGATGCTAAAGATGAAACTCCAGTACTTTGGCCACCTCATGCAAAGAGTTGATTCATTGGAAAAGACTGATGCTGGGAGGGATTGGGGGCAGGAGGAGAAGGGGGCGACAGAAGATGAGATGGCTGGATGGCATCACGGACTCGATGGACGTGAGTCTGAGTGAACTCTGGGAGTTGGTGATGGCCTGGCGTGCTGTGATTCACGGGGTCGCAAAGAGTCAGACACGACTGAGCCACTGAACTGAACTGAACTGAAATATAGACTAGTTCTCCACTGTACGCCTTAGTAGTTTCATTGGCGCTTAAATACATTCGACGAGGATGCAAGATTTCGACCTCTGGGAGGCATAGAGCAGCAGACTCAAAGATGGGGAAGAGGACGGTTTGGGAATCAGGGGCCTCGGGAACACGGCCTGACCCCCCCGCCCCCCCCCCCCCGGCCATTGTACCAGGTCCGTTTTCAGTTTAGTTCAGTTCAGTCGTTCAGTCGTGTCCGACTCTTTGCGACCCCATGAATCGCAGCACGCCAGGCCTCCCTGTCCATCACCGTCTCCCGGAGTTCACTCAGAGTCACGTCCATCGAGTCCGTGATGCCATCCAGCCATCTCATCCTGGGTCGTCCCCTTCTCCTCTTGCCCCCAATCCCTCCCAACGTCAGTCTTTTCCAATGAGTCAACACTTCGCATGAGGTGGCCAAAGTACTGGAGTTTCAGCTTTAG
>SJYQ01007403.1:0-162933 GCA_006410935.1 Redunca redunca
ATAGCGTCCCTGGGTGGGTCCAGTCCCCATGCCCATGCTGCCCATTGTCCACCTTCTTGTCTGCCTGCTGTTGCCCAGGAGGTGGCCTAATTAGATCCCCAAGAGAAGTGTTTACTGGGCCTGAGTTTCCGAGGATTCTTTCAGCTAATCCCTCCCTCTCCCTGCCTGGCTCAGCCAGGCTTTGTGTGCCTGGAAGGGCAGGTTGGCGTTGGGGGTGAAAGGCCTTGTGGGTGTGTGTGTACACACACATGTGGGTGGGGGTTCATTTGTGCACATCCTGGCTACCCACAGTCTGTTCTGGGGCTGCACCAGGGGGATGGAGCAGTGGAGGAGAGTTGCCTTGGCCCCTTGGAGTTTGGGTTTCTTAGCCTGGCAGTCCTGGTGCCCTGGGGTTGGCACCTGTCCACAGAGACAGTCAGTGTTGTGAATAGTTTTGGCAGCTGGTTCAGTCCCTGGGAGCTGCTGTTTCTGGAAGGAGATCTGTAGGGAAGCCTTTCCCTGTTGACTGAAACCATGAGGCTGGGCCAAGGGGTCCTGGTTTGGGAGCTGGCAGCCCCGGGCTTGAGTCCCAGCCCTTCTGCCCAGCAGCTCCAGCTGTGTGATTTTAGGCACTGCTCAAATCCCATGGATGGAGGAGCCTGGTAGGGTGCAGTCCATGCGACTTCACTTTCACTTTTCACTTTCATGTATTGGAGAAAGAAATGGCAACCCACTCCAGTGTTCTTGCCTGGAGAATCTAAGGGACGGGGGAGCCTAATGGGCTGCCGTCTCTGGGGTTGCACAGAGTCGGACACGACTGAAGCTACTTAGCAGCAGCAGCAGCCTCTCTGGGCTCGGTTTTGCCTGACAGGTTACGAGGGTGAGAGTGGAGGTGTGCATGCGGGCGCCTGGTGTGATGGTGTTACAGCTGTTTCACGTGCCCTGGAGAGGGGGCTTCTCGGGCAGGCACCCCATCTTGCTTTGTGACTCCTTTGGCGCAGGGCTGGTTAGTACTCAAACATGCCTGTGCTGGAACAAAGACTACTGAGCGTTGATTTAGAGGACTGTGCTGCATGAATGTTAGAATTTTTTTAAATTGAACCACAGTTGATTTATAGCATTGTGCCAACCTCTGCTGTACACCAGAGTGACTTGGTTATACACATATAGACATTCTTTTTAAAATATTCTTTCCTATTATGGTTTATCCCAGGAGATATAGCTCCCTGTGCTATCCAATAGGACCTTGTTGTTTATTCATTCTAAATATGATAGTTTGCATCTAGTAACCCCAAACTCCCAGTACCCCCCTCTCACTCCCCCTTCCTCCTGGGCAACCACAAGTGTGTTTTCCATGTCTCTGAGTCTGTTTTGTAGATAAGTTTGTTTGTGTCATATTTTAGATTCCACGTGTGAGTGACATCATATGGCATTTGTCTTCCTCTTTCTGACTTCACTCAGTGTAATCATCTCTAGTTGCATCTGTGTTGCTGCAAATGATATTATTTCATTCTTTTTTTTTTGGCTGAGTAGCATCTATTGTGTGTACGTACAGCATCTTCTTTATTCATCTGTTGATGCATATTTAGATTGTTTCCACGTTTGTGTTGTTTTGTCACTTTTGGCTATTGATACCACACAAATTTTAAAAATTAGCTATCAACATTTAAAGACCAGTATTTCATGTAGAAATCGGATTTGTAGCTTGTCCAGGCACTTTGAACACTTTGGCAGCCCTGGCTCAACCCCCTCAGGTTTGCCTGGGTTAAAGAGGTGGTT
This sequence comes from Redunca redunca, assembly GCA_006410935.1. Taxonomy (NCBI): domain Eukaryota; kingdom Metazoa; phylum Chordata; class Mammalia; order Artiodactyla; family Bovidae; genus Redunca; species Redunca redunca. The sequence goes on from SJYQ01007403.1 coordinate 1,759, forward strand.
GCCAAGGCTTGTGGGCACCTGCCTGGGACCAGGAGGAGCACAGGGGCCTGGACTCTGGCAAAGAGCCCCTTCCTCTGCCTCCAAGTATGTGGTTTTTCTGTTTTGTGCCGAGGATTTGAGGAACAGGAGCTCCCAGATGGAATGATGCCTCAAGTGGGTCCTGATTCAAGGTGGCCCCGGGTTCCTCGAGGCAGCTGGTGCTCACTGGGGGTCTTCACTTAGACGCTGAGATTCTGGGTGCCCTGCTGTTCTATCTTTGGAGTCCCTGGACTGACGTTCCTTTGCAGCTTGCACCAGTGGCCATCATGGAGCTCTTTTGACTGCCCTGAGCCTTCCCGCGTCTGACTGCCTCCCTGCCCTCTGCCACCCGCCTTGTCCTGGCTCCTGTCCCTGAGGCAGGCCGGGATGATGCTGGGGGCCTGGACTCCCAGTCTGCTCCCTTGACCTAAGATTCTGTTGAGAGCATGGCAGTCCCCCAGGCTCCAGTGGCTGCATCGAGGGATTGCACATTTTTGGGTAACTTTTTCTCCCTGGAGACTGGGAGCCGTAGGGGAGAGGTGGGCCTAGTGTGCCATAGGCATGATTAGCAAGCCTTTGGGGAATGAACTAATGAGTAAATATATGAATGGTGCTGGAGAAAGAGGGAGACCCTCTGGGCTGAGCATTGCAAGCCTGGGGTCTGTTCTCAACTTTGTCACTAAGGGTCCACTGTGTTCTTCTCTGAGGTTCAGTTTTCTTTTCTATGAAGTAGAACTTGCTAGCTTGTCAATGGGTCCTTTTAGAAAAATTCAGTCTTAGGTGGAAACTTAGCATAATATTAAAGCAAGGTGGGTGCTCTGAGTGAAGCTGGTGTTCGGGTCTAAGACTCACTGAAAAGCTCCAGTAATCGAGTGAGTGAGGTCTTTACACAAGAACCATTGGAGCAGAAGAAATCCTGCAGACAGACTTCACGCGTGTGGATACCTGACTTAGGACAAACATGGCTCCATGACACTTTTGAGGGAAGAATGTGATTTCACTTAAGGCCAGTGGGGTAATCAGATGCCCATTCAGAAAAGGAGCTTGACCCCCCATCATACTGTACCCCAAAATTCCGTGAGGTGGAACAGAGGCCTACATGTAGTCAAACTGCTAGAGCAGTGCTTTCCAGGAGACGTTTCTGGATGATAGAGGGGCTCCATACTTGCACTGGCCTGTGTGATAACCACTGGCTGTGTGTGGCTGTTGAGCACTTGAAATGTGACTGGAACGACTGAGGGACTGACTTTTGTTTACCTTTAAAACTGTTTGTGTAACCATCATGCTACTGTGTTGTTGTTCTCAGTCATTCAGTTCTGTTTGACTCTGCGACCCCACGGACTGTAGCCCACCAGGCTCCTCTGTCCACGGGGATTCTCCAGGCAAGAATATTGGAGTGGGTTGCCATGCCCTCCTCTCATGCAATTATTATGCTCAAAAAATTAAGTGTAATTTACTAACCTAGTCCCACCTTCAGGTCGCATGTATTTATCTGGGCGCTCTGTCTTCCTTGCTGCACGGGCTCTCTAGTTGCGGCGAGCAGAAGCTTCTCTCTAGTTGCAGTGCTCAGGCTTCTCATTGCGGTGGCTCCTCTTACTGTGGAGCAGGGGCTCTAGGGCTCTCAGGCTCAGTAGTTGTGGTGCTTGGGCTTAGTTGCTCTGTGGCATGTGGGATATTCCCAGACTAGGCATCGAACCCGTGTCCCCTGCCTTGGCGGGTGGATTCTTAACCACTGGACCACCAGGGAAGTCCCAGTTCCCATTTAGATTTCACCATTTGTTTCAAAACAACTTTTTGTAGTTGTGCATTTTTAAACAATTTTATTTATTTGGCTGTGTCAGGTCTTAGTTGCAGCATGTGGGATCTTGTTCCCTGACCAGGGGACAAACTTGGACCCCCCGCATTGGGAGTGTGCAGTCTCGGCCACTGGACCACCAGGGAAGTCCCTGTAGTTGCAGTTTTTTAAAAATCAAGGTCTAGATAATGTCCACTATATTGGGTTTGTAAGACTTTTGGGCTTTTCTGGTGGCTTAGTTGGTAAAGAATCTGCCTGCAGGGTAGGCAGGTTCGATACCTGGGTCAGGAAGATCCCCTGGAAAAGGGAATGGGAACCCACTCCAGTATTCTTGCCTGGAGAATTCCGTGGACAGAGGAGCCTGGCAGGTCCATGGGGTCACAAAGGGTCAGACGTGACTGAGCAAGTAACACCTTTTTTTGTTTTTTGTAAGATTTTATAATTTATTTTATTGTGTAACATCCCCACTTTCTCTCGTGTCACTGACCGGTTAATAGTGGGTTATTTGTCCTGTAGGTCAGTAGTTTTCAAAGTGTGGACCAGCAGCTTCAGCATCTCCTGGGAACATGTGAGAAATGCCCATTTCTTCTCAGACCCCATCTAGTCCTGCTGAAACAGCACTGGGACTGCAGCCCAGCGGTGTGTGTTTTCGCACGTCCTCCGGGGTCTCACCTGGGTACCACTGCTGTTGTGACTAGCCGCTTCATAGATTTGGCTGAGTGCGACCTCCTGTTGCCATTTACCTTCTCCAGTTGGCCTCTATATGGGACTGAGTTTTTCATTTCATTAAAAAATTAAAAAATTTATTTATTTGTGGCTGCATCGGGCCTTCGTTGCCGCTCGTGGGCTTTCTCTAGTTGGGGAAGGGGGGTTACTCGTCATTTCAGTAGGTGGGCTTCTCCTTGCAGAGCACGGGCTCTAATGCACCATGTCAGTGGCCGCGGCGCCTGGGCTCAGCAGTTGCATCTCCTGGGCTCCAGGGCACAGGCTCAGTGGCCGCAGCGCCTGGGCTCAGCGGTTGTGACTCCCGGGCTCCAGGGCACAGGCTCAGTGGTTGTGGTTCATGGGCTTGGTTGCTCCGTGGCACATGGAAGCTTCCCAGACCAAGGATTGAACCCGAGTCCCCTGCACTGGCAGGTGGATTCTTTACCAGTGGACCACCAGGGAAGTCCTAATTTCACTTTTAATCAATTTAATTTTTGACAGTGATGTGTGGCTAGTGGCTACTGTGTCGGACAGCGCATTTCTAAGAAATACAGGAAACTAGCTTTATGACCTTGGGGTGGGCCAGGCTTTAAACAAGACCTGAAAGCTAGGTTTGGGCCAAGGTCGATAATCACACCTGGGTGTGAGTCCTGACCTCGCTCTCCCCCGATGCCCAGCCTTCCCAGTCCAGGTCAAATCTTGGTCTTCTTTGTGTCTCTGCAGAGCTGAGGACCCTGAGTGGCCATTCACTTGGAGCTGAATGCAGAGGCGGATGCTGGCGGTGCAGTGAGCCAGGCCTGGCAGCGGGAGCAGTGCGGGCCCCGTGTGCCCATGGAGCTGGCAGCCGAGCAGGTACCTTCCTAGCCCCACCTGCCAGGCTGGGAGAGGCCAGGAGCCTAGGCGCGCAGCCGTGGGTATCAGCAGACAAATGCTCCCCAGGCTGTGGGGTTTCCTGCGTGGACTGCTGGGTGAATGTGCCAAGGTGGAGGATGCCAGCCAAGGGGCGCTACTTCCTCAACGAGGGCGAAGAGGGCCCCGACCAGGATGCACTCTACGAGAAGTACCGCCTCACCAGCCAGCATGGGCCGCTCCTGCTGATGCTCCTGCTGGTGGCCACTGCTGCCTGTGCCACGCTCATCGTCATCACCTTCAGCTATGGGGTGAGTTGGGGCAGCCCGTGGGTGCTGGGGCTTCCCTGGGGTCCAGGTCTCAATTCTGATGCTTTGTACTTGTGAGGCCTTGGGCACGTCATTATTTTCTTTAAGCTTGAGTTTCTGCATCTGTAAAGGGTTATGGAGCATATTTAGGCTGGTTCATTTCAGTTGCTCAGTCGTGTCCAACTCTTTGGGACCCCATGAATTGCAGCACGCCAGGCCTCCCTGTCCATCACCAACTCCTGGAGTTTACCCAAACCCATGTCCATCGAGTCGGTGATGCCATCCAACCATCTCATCCTCTGTCGTCCCCTTCTCCTCCTGCCCTCAGTCTTTCCCAGTATCAGGGTCTTTTCAAATGAGTCAGCTTTTCACATCAGGCGGCCAAAGTATTGGAGTTTCAGCTTCAACATCAGTCCTTCCAGTGAACACCCAGGACTGATCTCCTTTAGAAAGGACTGGTTGGGTCTCCTTGCAGTCCAAGGGGCTCTCAAGAGTCTTTTCCAACACCACAGTTCAAAAGCATCAATTCTTTGGCACTCAGATTTCTTTATAGTCCAACTCTCAGATCCATTCATGACTACTGGAAAAACCACAGCCTTGTCTAGATGGACCTTTGTTGACAAAGTAATGTCTCTGCTTTTTAATATGCTATCTAGGTTGGTCATAACTTTCCTTCCAAGGAGTATCTTTTAATTTCATGGCTGCAGTCACCATCTGCAGTGATTTAGGCTGGAGGAAGACACATTTTTTTTAATTTTTAGGTCTGGGGTGGTTTTAGATGGTACGTTAATTTGGGCAAATAAATGACCATCACTTTTCTCCACAATGGACTTTGATTCTATTGAAGGTCTAGGTTAGGGAGGGCTGGTGTGTCCATACTTCCACTTCTGGTACCGAGGCAGACATCATGAATCAATCCCAGCACTTGTGCTCAGGGAGCCTGACCATGGTCTCAGAGTCCTTCTCAGCACAACTGTCCAGGCAGACACCACAGCCGTGACCTGTGTGTGGCTGTTAAGCACTTGAAATAGGGCTAATATGTCTAAAGACCTGAATTTTCTATTTTGTTTCATTTTTATTTATTGTTATGCTTTGGTTGCGGCATGTGGGATCTTAGTGCCCCAACCAGGGATCGAACCTGCGCTCCCTGCAGTGGAAGTGCAGAGTCTTAGCCACTGGACGACCAGGGGAGCCCCTTAAATTTACATTTAAATTAGTGGAAATTTAATTCTGAATAGCCACAGATGGCTAGTGGTTGCTGTATAGGACAGTAAGGTTCTAGGAGAAAACAGCAGAGACTAAAGGGTATTAACCCGGAGCGGTATGAATAAGGTAAGGTGGCCAGCGCCTAGTAGGTGCTCCGTCAGTGCTGTCTGTGTCTCTGTGGGTGTACACTCGGGGACGTTTGGTCACTCGGCAGCTGGTGTACCGCTGTGGGCCTGCCCCAGATCAGTCTCTGTGCTCGTCTTGCTTAGGGGCCCCTGGGGGAACCAGGTGCCGGCCCGCTGTGCATGGCCTGCCCTGCTACCCTCCTCCCCGCAGGGCGCGTGTCTGTGCCTCTCCTTCACGCCTCCCGTCTCGGATGCCCTTGGTCATCATTTCCCCTTACAGGTCCTTTCGTTCTTTTAAGTTAGGAGCAGCGGCCCCTCCCTCCCCGAGGGCTTCTGTGTGCTTATACCTGTGCACTGCAGGTGCACAGAGCCCCTGGGCCCCCTGGGGGGGTCGCTGGGGGAGAGGGAGTGGGCAGTGAGACCATCCCAGGGCCGGGCCGGGGAGGGTGCTGAGGGCACCTGGGGAAAGGTGGTGGTGCAGGCACCCCCAGCCGAGGCAACGGCGCCAAGCCTGATGTCTAGAGGGAGGAAGGGCACCGCCCATGAGGAGGGAGCTGCTGGTGACCTCGCTTAGGCAAGCTGGCCAGGCTAACCTGGCAGGCTTCCTGGAGGAAGTGACACCCTGCTGGCTAGCCGTGGCATTTCTGTGCGTGTCTGCCCCGCCCAGGACCCCTCCAGACACCGGGCCGTCCTGGGGACAGCGTTCTTCACTCTCGCTGTGTTTGTGGTCCTCTACGCGCTGGTGTACGTTGAGTGCCTCGACCGGCGGGGACTCAGGGTTTCGGCGCTGCTCATCTGGGCCTGCCTCATGACGCTGGGCTACGTGCTGGTGTTTGATTTCAAACCGCTGAGGGAGGACACCTGTGCCTGGGAGCAGGTAAGAGGGCGGGGGACCCTGGCGCCCCTCGGGGTTGGATGCGCTTGGCAGCTCCTGCACTCCCTGGGCCTCAGGTCCATCTTGGAGGCTGATCAGCACTGGGTGTACCGGCCACAGGCCCTCCCCTCTCTCTGGGCTGTGGTTCCGTGACTGAGAACTGGCCCTGGGCTGGTCTTGTTCGCCCCGCTCTTCACTGATAAGATGGGAGCGAGGTGGGAGGAGGGTCCACCTGAATGTCTGGCCGTGGTGTTTCTGGAAATGACACATCCCCAATCAAAGAGGCAAAGAGGCCCGAACTGGCTCAGGTGGCAGGAAAGGCCTGGGGTCAGTCTGGGGCTTTAGCAGGCTGGCCAGATCCTGTTTCCTTCCAGCTCTGCTTTCCTGTCCAGCCATCCCCAGCTCAGCACACAGATGGCTGCAGCGCCTCGAGGCTGCTGTCCCCCAGCCTGCCCCGGCCGGCTGAACGAGGGAGCGCTTTCTCAGCCAGCTTGGGTCACACTGGCTGGCCTGGGTCATGCGCCCAGCCCTGGAGGGTCATTGTCATCAGGAGCTGGCCCCAGTATGACCATCAGGGTTGGGGTCGTGGAAGCCATGCGTGGAAGTGTGGGGATGGGCACTGCTCCCCAAAGGGCGCGAGCAGGCAGGCCAGCTCTGAGAGTGGATGGGGCAGGTGAACGGGCCCTGCCCAGCCTTCCAGTAGTTACCATTTTTGCAGAGGAAGAGCTGGGGGAAGCCGGCACCAGGCAAGGGCTCCTTGGGCCCCGAGCGCAGTGGAGGCTCAGGCTGGGTAGGCTCAGCCTTGGCCCCAGACCCTGAATCAGCTTGTAGGACATGATGCTGGCTGGGTAGGTGTTTGACTTTTTCCTGTTCTCCCATGTGTCTGCTGCTGCTTCTCACCACACAAGGTGGGGGAAGGGGCCAGCCTGAGGGCAGAGGGCACCAGGGTCCTGGACAGGCTGCTAACGACTCAGCGTTTGGGCTTCTGGGGCCCCTTAGCCGGGCGATGCTGGGTGGGGGTGGCGGGGCGGCCGCGTCATGACGTGCTGTGTGCAGGTGCCCTTCTTCCTGTTCGTGGTCTTCGCGGTGTACACGCTGCTGCCCTTCAGCATGTGGGGGGCCGTCACGGCCGGACTCGTCTCCAGCGCCTCCCACCTCCTGGTGCTTGCCATTCTGGCGGGAGCCTTCACCAGCCCCAGTGTCCCCGTGGGGCTGCAGGTGAGGGGCGCGGGGCCGGCTAAGCCTCGGCTGGGGCTCTAGTTCGGGCTGAGGGCAGCTGAGGCTGGTGTGGGCGAGTTGGAGGCCTTGGAGACAGAGGTTTGCTGACAGGTGGTCTCCAGGCCAGGCTTTATTCCAGTCGGCAGGGGCCCCGCCCTGCAGCCTTTGCTTTGCCGGCCTGGGGTACCCCAGGGTTCAGCCTCTCCCTCCAGCCCTGACCTTCGGGGTCCTTCCTGGGTCCGTGCACTGTGCTGGGTGAGACCCTGTTCAGAGGTTTCCCCTGCTAACGTCAGAGCCCCACTGGACAGGGTTGGACACCCTGTCTTCTCTTCGTGTTGAGGGATTATGCATGGTCAGTGGTGATGGTCGGTTGTGTGTTCAGTCTGGAAGGCGAAGGCCAGAGCTCTGGGCAGCCAACCAGGCGCTGTGCCTTCCGTGACTGTCCTTGGCGCCCCCCTGGGCTCTGCGAGGAGACATGCTCCTGCCTCTGTTTCAGTGGCTCTGGGTCCTGAGCCCTTTGTGCTAGGGGATGCCTGGAGGATGCAGACACAGGCTTGAGTCCCGTCCTGCGGTCACAGGACCTGGGGACCAACCCCTGTCTGGGCCTCAGTTTCCCTACCTGCACCCCCTGGGAGGCCAGGGATCGGGGAGAGGGTCCCAGCACCAGCCCGCCAAGGGGGCCAGTGTCCTGGGGGCATGGGCCAGGCCTGATGCCGAGCCCGCTGTGGCCCACCCGCAGCTGCTGGCCACCGCGGTGGTCTTCCTGTGCGGGAACCTCACTGGCGCCTTCCACAAGCACCACATGCAGGACGCCTCCCACGACCTCTTCACCTACACCGTGAAGTGCATCCAGATTCGGCGTAAGCTGCGCATCGAGAAGCGCCAGCAGGTGGGGACCCGCCGCCCCTCGTCCCCCTGCCGTCCCCCAGGCCCCACGCCCTGTGTCCTTTCTCTGACAATAAGTGTGTACGCGGGGCGCCTGACCAGACACCTGTGCCGGCGTCCCCTGGGGGGCTGCCGGGCCACAGGTGGTGTGTGCCTGTGGGTTGGTGCAGGACATGCACCAGCTGCTGGGGGGGCAGGGGCACAGGGCGCGGAGAGGACAGGGGCCTGATGCCACCCCGCCTGTGCCCGCGTGCCAGGAGAACCTACTGCTGTCCGTGCTGCCCGCCCACATCTCCATGGGCATGAAGCTGGCCATCATCGAGCGGCTCAAGGAGGGCGGGGACCGCCGTTACCTGCCCGACAACAACTTCCACAACCTCTACGTCAAGAGGCACCAGAATGTCAGGTGGGTGGCCGGCAGGCCCGTGTGCCCCAGTGTCTCCTGGGGAGCCCCCTACTCTCCTACCTGGAGGCCCAGGAGACTCCCCCAGGCTGGGGAGAGGTAAATCCAGGCCCCTCCCCAGGCCTCAGTCTCCCTGCTTGCTCCCCCAGAGAGTGAGGCTGGATTACATGGGTACTGGAGGAAATCCTCTCCCCACTAAAATGGTCAGACTGTGCACGGACGTGACTGCAGGGAAGGAAGGGGTCATTTGCAGGTGATTCTCCATGGGGCACAGGATCCCCTCCGAGGAGGCGAAGCCCCCCTCAGGTGACCGCTAGTGGCCCCCCAGCCCTGACACCTGATCTTGACTTGAAGACTTGAAGGGCCTGCAGAATCTTACTCGATGGCACTGCCCTGGGTGAAGTGTAGATGCGGGTGCCGTGAGCTCCACTCTGGCCCTCTGCCTGTAGCTCAGCCCTACCCCTGAGGCTGCCTGTGGCCTCTGTCTGGGCTGCGGATGGTCCAGAACCACAGGCTCGGGAGCCGGGAGATCTGGTGCAAAATGCAGCTCTGGCTTCCCAGCGTGTCTTCACCTCCCTGGGCCTCAGTTTGCTCATCTGCAGAATGGGGGTTCTACAAGGGCAGTGTGAGGATGAGAGGTGTGAAGGCACTGGGTGTGGAGCTCACCTGGAGGGAGCGTCCAGTCACTTCTTTGTTGTTGTTCAGTCACTCAGTCATGTCCGACTCTTTGAGACTCCATGGGCTGCAGCACACCAGGCTTCCCTGTCCTTCACTATCTTCTGGAGCTTGCTCAAACTTATGTCCATTGAGTCAGCAATGCCGTCCAACCATCTCATCCTCTGTCATCCCCTTTCTCCCCTTGCCTTCAATCTTTCCCAGCATCAGGGTCTTTTCCAATGAGTCAGCTCTTTGCATCAGGTGGCCAAGGTATTGGAGCTTCAGCTTCAGCATAATTCCTTCCAATGACTTCAGTCCTATAGGATTGACTGGTTTGATCTCCTTGCTCTCCAAGGGACTCTTAAGAGTAGCTGAGATTCCCTGGTGGCTCAGACGGTAAAGCGTCTACAGTGTGGGAGACCTGGGTTCAATCCCTGGGTCAGGAAGATCCTCTGGAGAAGGAAATGGCAACCCACTCCAGTACTCTTGCCTGGAAAATCCCATTGACGGAGGAGCGTAGTAGGCTACAGTCCATAGGGTCGCAAAGAGTCAGACACAACTTCACTTCACTTCACCAAGGTTTTAGTTCCGAAGTCTGGTGAAATCAGGTGTGGGGAGGGTGAGAAGTTCCCAGGGGCCCAAGAATCCACCTGTGATGGTACAGTTGGTGAGGTACAGTCATCTATGGTGAGGGCTCTAAAGGGGCCAGGGGTTCCAGAGGGCCTTGCAGACCAGGGCTTGCTCCGTTTGGCTCTGATGTGAAGCCGCTGGAACTTTAATTTGTCTTTATGATCGGGAGCTTCTCTCTCATCCCTGTGGAGGTGGAGGGCTTGCAGGGGTGACTGAGTGCAGGGCTGGCAGATAGTCGGGTGCTTTGGGCTCTGACCCTTCTCCCACCCCACCCCCAGCATCCTCTACGCTGACATCGTGGGCTTCACGCGACTGGCCAGTGACTGCTCGCCCAAAGAGCTGGTGGTGGTGCTGAACGAGCTCTTTGGCAAGTTTGACCAGATCGCCAAGGTGAGTGTGCTGCCTCCGTTCTTCCAGTAGTGAAGTCAGGAACGCCTCCCGCTGCACCCACAGGGTGTCCTGTGTCCAGTGCTGTTTGGAGCTGGGCACAGGGAGGCCTGAGTTGAATTTCAGCATCCAGTCAGCAAATGCTTCCAAGTGCCCCGTGGTCGGAGTGGAGGCTGAGCCAGGACCCTGTCCCCCAGAGTTTGTCAGTGCACCCTGGGGAAGGCACTGGACTTCCTGAGCTCAGAGGAGGCTGCCTGGAGGAGCAGGTGGCTCCGTTCTCACTACACGAGGGCGACAGCCTCTGCCTCACTTGGGAGCCTTACCCAGAATCTGCCTTTTGACAGTATCCTGGGTGAAGAGCCTGCACTTTAAAGTCTAAGAAACCTGAAGAGGAAAGGGAACAGTGTTATGGGCAGAGGGAACCAAATGTGCAAAAGCCTAGAGTAGAAAGAGAGCTCTGTGTGCCCACATGTGGAAAGTGGCTCCGTGTCGTGGGACAGAGTATGTTCATGGGGGCGCATGGTCACAGGGTCAGACATGCAGGGACTTGACAACTGAGGTGAGGCAAGTGGGCCTTGACTGGAGGACCCCTGGGGACCCTTAGCAGGTGCCAAACCCAGAGAGTGTTGGGCAAGGGGAGTCTCCAGGATATAGACTAGGCAGGAGGGGTCTTGGAGACTGAACAGGGCTGAGCCGGGACCTCACTGTTTTGTCTTCATACACACAGCTCCCAGTGTGTGTGTCCGGGGGAGAGGGGTTGTGAAGGAGCCTCAGTTCTTCATTAATTTAGCACATGGAAAGTGGTGAATTCATGGGAGTCAGCCCTGGCCTCACATGGGGCCTCAGGCTGCCCTCAAGTAGCTCCCAGTCTGCATGTTGCCTGGTTGGAAGAGGGGCACAGAGGGTGGGACTGGGGAGTGCCTAGCCCAGCCTCAGTTGGTCAGGAAGGCTTCCTGGAAGTGGTGGCCACTGAGTAGAGACTCAAGTGTAAGATTTAGGGCAGTAGCTCTCCGTTCGAATCACTTGGAAAGTTTAAATGGAACACCAATACCCATGCCCACACCCTTGGGAGTTTTTAAGAGCCTCCTGGGTGACTCCATGGGCAGAGAATCAGTGGTTTAGAGTTTGATGGGAGGCAAGCTCTGGGCCTACACTAGGAAGAACTGCTCATTTTTGGGAGAGACTGCCTCACCAGGAGTGGGCAGTGGGTTCCATCTCAGGAGATGAGCTTCCCGTCACAGGAGGTAATCAAGCTACAGTTGGACACCATTGGCCAGGGGTGCTCTGGAGAACTGTTTCCGTGGGTCCTGTTGAATGAATGACTCTGAGGGCCTGTCTAGCTGGGAGCCTTTCTTCAGGAACTTCCTTCTTTCATGATTTTCCCTGAACCAGCAGGTGGGGTTTCCCAGAGGTTGGAGGCCACAGCTGGCTCTTTCCCTGCCAGAAAGCCAAGGCCTTGCCCTTGCCTTCTTGGGCACAGCCTGCCCTCTGTGGCAGGCCCATGAGGAAGTCCCACTGTACAGATGAGAAGAGGGAGGCCGTGGAAGGGGTCAGAGCGTCCAGTCCCTGGGCAGATGCAGCAGGCAGGGCTGGCTCCAGCCTCTTGTCCCCTCAGCCACCAGATCCCAGAACAGTAACCTCCTGGCAAGAGGCAGGGCCTGCTCTCAGGGGTTTCTACGTTGCCTCTGGGCTTAGCCACTTCCGCCCCTAGCGCACTGACCCAGCTCCTCCAGTGCTAAGTGTCGGATGCAGTGGGAGGAACAGCCAGGGGAGTGTGGCCTCCTGACAGTGGAGTTGGATCCAGACTGGGATCCCGCGCCTGGCCTTGGAGGAGATAAGGGCGGTGGCGCCCTGAGCCAGTTCCTGGGTGTCCCAGCCCTCGACAAGCTTCTGCTTTCTAGGAAAGCGGTGTCCTCACCCAGCTGCTTAAGCCGTGCAGAGCTCAGCGTGTGCCAGATGGGGCAGCCCAGCGGGAAGCAGCAAGCACACACACGCAGAGGGGTCCTTGGAGGGCGGGCTTAGGAAGGGGACTGCTCACAAAGGCCTGGCAGGTAGGGTACCCCAAGGGAGGGTACCCCCAGGGTACCCCTTGAGGGCATGCCAGGGAGTGGGCACTGGGTCTGCAGACAAAGGGTGTCCTGGTTCCTGGAACCAGCTGTTTGGGACCCTGCAGGAGGGAGCCAGGGCAGGGCTTCCTGGTGGGGTCTCTGTAAATAAAGCATGCAGTTGGGGTGCAGCGTGGAGCGTGCAGCCCAGGGGGCAGCTCCTCCTTCCTGTTCTCCCAACCCCCACCCCCAGGCCTTGGTATGTGTGGCCCCCTTTGCTCAGGGCTTATGGGGGTCAAGTGGCTGTAGCACCACCTCAGATGGGACCTCAGACAGCCTGCCTGGCCTCCCCTTCCCCTCCAAGAGCATTCTCCTCCATGACTCCACCTTCTCTCCCCACACCCATCTTTCCTCTCTGCTCTCTGCCCACTCCCCAAACCCTGTGTCCCTGGCAGCTTAGCTGTCTCCTTGGTTACCTTTGACACCTACTGACCCTGAAGCTTATGGCTCCTGTTGCCTCTCTGTTCTCACCCCCTCCACTTCATCCACACAGACTGCTGTGCTGTGTCTCCAACAGCTTCATGGCCTCAGGGCCTTTGCACAGTCTGCTTCCCTCTGTCTGGGATGCTCCTCCTCCAGCTCTTAAAGGGCTTGCTCCCTCCTTTAGGACTTGCTCCTTTAGGACTTTTCTAGAAATTACTTTCACTGGGAGGCCTTCTCTGGCCTCGTGGAAGCTTCCTCTTCCTTCTCATTCCTCATTTTTTTCTCCATAGCACTTATCATCATGGGTGTCTATCGATTTTATTTATCTAGTTTAGTGTCCAGCCCTGCCTCTGGCCGCAGGGTTGTTTTCCGTTTTGCTCACTGCCGTGTCCCAGTGTCTGGGGCAGGGCAGGGGACGCAGTAGAAGCTCACACAGTGCATGGGTGAATGAAACCACAGGTAGTGGCTCCCTAGAGGCACTCAGGTGGCTGCCCTTCCTAACACTTGATTTCATCCTTGACACCTGCTTAGGGTTCCTCCTATAGAGCTCCTGTGTCCCCAGCCCTTTTGCCAGGCCCAGAAGCAGCTGCTGGTGTTTGGTGCCTTAGGGGGAAAAGCCTCTGGCCGGAAAAGAGCCTGGCTGACTCTGGAGGGTGTGGGGAGGTGGCTGACAGGCCTGCTCCCTGGCCCTTGGGCCATCTGTGGACGAGACCTCTCCCTTGACTTGCAGGCCAACGAGTGCATGCGGATTAAGATCCTGGGCGACTGCTACTACTGCGTGTCCGGCTTGCCTGTGTCCCTGCCCAACCACGCCCGCAACTGTGTGAAGATGGGGCTGGATATATGTGAGGCCATCAAGTAGGTAACACGGGCAGGTCCATGGCCCGGGGGCTTGTCCCCACGACGGACCCTTCCTGCTCCCCAAGGCATGGTGGGGAACACATTGTCCCCACTTTGCAGATGAGAAACTGAGGCTGCAAGGGTGCAGAAGGCTTACCTGGACCACTCAGCAGTGTGTTTACATCCCTCCCTCTGGGCCCCGCTGGGACTCTGAGTAGCAGAGAGCCTCCAGAACTCAGAGCTCAGGGTCATCATGAGGATGGGTGGGGGGCTCTGATTCTTTGGAGACTGAGCCTTTGCAGTGGCAGGGGAGCTGGCCAACACAGGGTCTGATTCCAGGCCTCCATCTGCTCCCTGGTCCTCCTGTGAAGACCCTGGGAGTTGGAACTAGCCCTCAGCTGCAGGGAGACCCCCAGTGTCCCATGACTCCTTTACCAACATATAGCTCCCCATGAGGTTCCCTGGAGCCTGGGGCAGCTGTGGTCTGTGGTCAAGCGGGTGGTGGAGGGCCAGGCAGGCCTGGCCACCCCAGCCAGTGTTCAGGACAGAGCAGAGTGCGGCTGGGCTGCCTGGCAAGTGCACAGCTCCTGTGCAAACCCAACTCCAGCTTGTCTTCCTCCTGAAATCTCACCAAACAAATCACCGCCCGGGAGTCAGGGGTCCAGGTCACAGTCTGGCTCTGCGTCACCGCCTGAGTGATCACAGGCTGGCGCTGCGCTCTTGGGGGTCACTTCCCTCCCTGGAGAATGTGGATGTTGTGCGGGGCCCTCTGCTCCCTCTGGCTCCGACCCCAGCGGGCTTGGTCCATCTCCAGCCCGTTGGTGGGCACACGGCACTGGCTGCTCCCTGGACCCTCTCCTACTTGTCAGAGGGACCCTAGAGAGCCCTGTTCATGTTGGGGGTGCCTCATGCCCCAGGGAAGCCTAAGTGGGGGCTCCTTGTACTGAGTGCTGCTGCAATCCTCAGTGCTCCCGTTTCCCAGAGGTGGGGGTGTTTAAGGTCCCCCAAGGCTGTCCCCATGTTCTTTGTTTCTGCTGGGTTTGGGTGGTGCCTGGATCCTTCTGCAGACCACAGTGGGGGCTGCCGGGCAGGGGAACACCCAGTGATAGACTCTTAAGGCCTTCCCCACGAGCCGTGGTGACTGCTGACAATTGGAATTCTTTCTCTTTTTAGTAGCCTTTGAACTTGGGGGTGACCACATCCATTTGCACACTCCTGGGGATGGGGGTCTCATCCCCTTTCAAGGAGGCAGCCCTTCAGGCTGAGAAACTTCTCTCCTGTGAGCTGGGCCTGCCCTGTCCCCACATGCTCCTCACACCCTGTACAGGGACCTTGAGCCTGTCCTAGGGTTTAGGGCCCCTCAGGAGCCCTGGCTGAGGTGGGGTGGCCGGCCTCTGCCCCAGGCAGGTGCGGGAGGCCACAGGCGTGGACATCAGCATGCGTGTGGGCATCCACTCGGGGAACGTGCTGTGCGGTGTCATTGGGCTGCGGAAATGGCAGTACGACGTGTGGTCCCACGACGTGTCCCTGGCCAACAGGATGGAGGCGGCCGGAGTCCCTGGGTGAGGCTCAGCTGGCCGGCGGGCGGGTCAGAGGTCACGGGACTGACTGTGGGCTGCTGTGGTGAGGGGTCAGCATGGGCTCAGAGAGGGAGTCCGTGACCCCGAAGTGGGGGCGGCGCTCGCCTGGACTCCGGTCTGCTGGGCCCTGCTGTGCACCCCCGGGGCGGGTCCCCCACCCTCTCTGGGGGCCCTGCTGCTGTGTGACTCTGGTCTCCCCCAGCCGGGTGCACATCACAGAGGCGACGCTGAAGCACCTGGACAAGGCGTACGAGGTGGAGGACGGGCACGGGCAGCAGCGGGACCCTTACCTCAAAGAGATGAACATCCGCACCTACCTGGTCATCGACCCCCGGGTACGAGGCTCGGCTGTGGCAGGATGGGGTGGGCATTGTGCAGGAGCCAGGGTCTGCACCTGGGGAATGGTGCCCGCAGAGAAAGAGGCGGGAAGAGTGAGCGTCCCGTCACCAGGTATGTTTTATGCCCCAGGTGACACCTTCTCTGGGCCTCAGTGTTCTTTTCTGTGAAATGGGAATGGCAGCAGTGCCTACCTCAGGAGGAGAAAAAGCCAGTTTGTTGAAGCCTTCACCATGAGCTGGGTTGCATGTCAATGTTCTTGAACGAACTCTAGTGACATTTTAGTCACTATTGGTTTGTTTTCCACGAGGTTGTCACTAATTTTCCAGATTTTAAAGGCACATTTTAAAAACACGCCTTGGATGGGAGTCAGGGGAAGCAGGGGTTGGCCAAGCGGCCGCTAGGCCGGAGTCTCCGTGTGTCTGACCCGCCGTGTCCGCCTGCACCGCCGGCGCCTCTGTCTGTGGGCCCCTCTTTCTCTCTGGGCTCCGTGGAGGGGCAGGGTGTGGGGCTGTGGGGCTCCTTCCAGGCGCCCGGCCCGGGTCCTGCCCCAGCCCACCCGCGCCTGCAAGGGCCATTCTTTCCCGCCCGCGGGAGGCCCGCTGGTCTGGCCGCCCTCGGTGAGTCATCCTTGGGGCTTGCTCAAGAATGTCGGCCGGCCGGCTCTCTCGGTTCCCTCTCACTCTGGCCTTGGCTGTCCTCAGGGCTGATCCGGCTGCCAGTCTCCAGGGGGGCTGAGGGCCAGTCTCTGAACTTCTCCTCACCCCCTCGGCTTCATCCTGCCAACGTTCCCAGGGTACCCTCGGTGGGCCAGCAACTCTGAGTTAGCATCCGGGGGAACCCTGCCTGGGTACCCCCTGGGGCTGCTCCCGGCCCCTCACCCTGCCGCTCTGGGCCCCACTTTCTGACCCCGCCCACTCCCAGGGCCCCGCCCACCCACCGGCTCCCGCCCACTCGGACAGCAGCACTTCCTCCCTGCCCTGGGCCAGCCTCCAGTCCCTCCACGCCAGGCTCTTTCCATGGCAGGACCCAGGTCACTGCTGCTCCCTCCGCCCAGAGCCCTCTTCCCTCTGTCCCAAGTGCTCCTGTTTATCCTTTTTACTGTTTATTGTCAGTGTGAGCTCCATGTGGGCAGGCTCGGGCGGGGGTCCCTCTTCTCTGGGCTGCAGCCCCGGGTCCTCGAACAGCGCCTGGCATGGTGCTGGGGCCCAGACAGCTGGTGAGTGAATGAAGCAGAGCCCTTGAGCCCAAGGCGGTGTTAGGCATGGCCCCAAAACCCACTCCTCAGGGCTGCCGTGTCAGCAGGTACAACAACGGACGCCCAGTCTGAGTCGCGTTCCAGATGAACGAAGGAGGTTTTAGTATGAGTGTCTCGTGTAGGGTTAACTGGGCTTCCTGTAATTTACCTGGCAACCCTACCTTCCCCCGTCTTTGTTTAATTTTATTCATTCATGTAGTCAAAAATTCAGAAAGCATGAGGAGCATGTGGTAGACAGTTTTCCATGCATCCCTGTCTAGAGCTGGCATGTCCCCTCTAGAGGGGCCAGTGTGGTGAGTGTGTTCCTTCCAGAGGTGTCTATGTGGGTAAGTAGACGGAAGAACTCTGCCCTCTGAATAGCACCCCCTCCTCCCACCTCCAGTGCGAACCTTGCAGTGTGGCTCGGAGACCTTTCCTTCTGTGCTCAGAGACCACCCGCATCTCTTCTCGTGACTGCAGCGCACACCACATGAATGCTCAGGCTCATCACCCGTCATGGACGGGAGGCCGGTCCCCAGCTCTGGCTTCTGTGGGCTTATGTGTGTGAGGTCCCCCCAACGGATGAGTGTCCAGAGGTTGCTGGAAGTGTGAGCTCTCCCTGGGCCCTGCTTGTGAACAGGTGCATTTTTACTCAGAACTGATGGATCTTCGGTATACATTGAACTTTTAGGGACAGTGTCTGGCTTCCCTGCCCTAAGAGAGAAAGTGAGAAAATGCCAGTGACCTTGAACTTGAACAGCTGAGTGCCGAGTAGGCAGGGCTGCTGACAGTGAAGGGGGAGGCAGAGAAATGTGACTGCTCCCCACCCACCTGACTTCCAGGGCAGGTCACTCACTGCAGGGCAATGCTCGCCTTCTGGACCCTGGGACTTTCCTCACGAGGACAGTACCCCGTGCTGTTTCCTCTGGCCGGGCAGACAGATGTGGCTCAGGGGTTAAGAATGTTTCTATCCCAGAAGGAGGCAAGAAGCTTCCAGGAAAGTTGCTGCTTGTGGCTTGACAAGCGTTTGTGGCTGTAGGTGCCAGTCCATGTGGGTGTTTGTGGGAACCCCTGCAGACCGGGACTCCTGGAGCGCAGGAGCGTTGGTCGGGGGAGGACTCAAGATGGCACGGGCTTGTCCCTGGTGGCCTTTCGGATGGTCCCAGGCAGGTTGTTGTTCCAGGTGGGGGGAAGGTGAGTCCCTCGCTTGGGGCCTGGATGACCCACCACATCCCTGGCATGGGCACAGAGGGCGTGTGGCGGATGGTGGACTCAGGCCGTAGTCTGAGAGCTATACAAGTGGAGTTCCCTGGACTGCTGCCCCATGGGGGTGTGGGTTCAGCTCTGGGTTGGCTGTTGCTCCGGGCTGCCAGTCAGCACTCCCCTTCCTCCCGCTGCTGTCAGGGGACGACATGTGCCAGCCACAAGAGGGTGGGCCAGGCAGGATGCCCGTGGCTTCCCTGGGCGCCATCTGCCCAAGTTACCTCCATTGGGAGGGGCCAATGGACTTTCACGGGCCAACTGGGGCCTTTGGGCTTTGGACCTTAACCCACTTCTTGTCCTGGGGAGGCAGAGGTCGGTCTGAGGGGCTGTGCACAGTTGTGGATGGGGCAGGGAGAGGTCCCTGAGCGGAGGCCTCCTTGGAGCCTAGCTGGGGAGTGCACTGGGCTTCCACCAATCGCCGAGGGGCTGCGGCCCCAGCAGTTTGCTTTGTCATTTTCCCTTTTCTCCAGATGAACCAGCACTCTGGGCAGCATCCCCTTTCTCGGGGAGCAGGGTGTGGGTGGGGGCCCCTTCCTGGGCTGAGAAGGGAGGGGTGGGACAGGCTGTGTCTGTGTCTGCCCTCAGAGCCAGCAGCCGCCCCAGCCCAGCCAGCACAACTCCAAGAACAAGGGGGACGCAACCCTGAAGATGCGGGCGTCCGTGCGCATGACGCGATACCTGGAGTCCTGGGGGGCGGCTCGCCCCTTCGCGCACCTCAACCAACGCGAGAGCTTGAGCAGCAGTGAGAACCTTGTGTCCCACGGGCGGAGGCCCAAGGTAGGACCCTCCTCCCAGGGAGCTGGGAGCTGGGGCCCCAGGAAAGGGCAGAGGGGCAGATGCTAAGGGGTCCTTCCGTCTTGAGCCTCGCTGTCTGCATGTGCAGGATGGTTCTGGGCTTTGCCCTCCCTCCCTCCCTCCTGGGGCCCTTGGGGAAATGAGGGCATTTGGAGAATTCTCCAGGGGGCTGGGTATGTCTCTGGCCTCCTGGTTCCCCAGACCAAGTTCAGCTTCAGTCCCAGGTGCCTGCAGCCTGGATGATCCATGCATCTGAGGGTACCCACGATGATAGACCCAGTCCCAAGACCTGCACCAGGCTCATGTCCTCGAGAATAAGCTTCTCCTCGTTTCCCTTCCAGGCAGTTCCCCTGCGGCGCCACCGGACCCCTGACAGGTTTGTGCCCTGTCCCCTGCTTTCCTGGTCAAGTCCTGCCCCAGTCACCTTCTCCAGGCAGTCTGCCCTGACTGGCCTCTGTCCTGAATGGCAGCTCCACAAGGCTCAGCCTTGACTGTGGATTTCGCCTTGGTTTGGGTCAGAGTGTTTCTAGGAGCCAGAACTTCACAGTGATTGAGTGCCTGCTGTATACTCACCCTGTGGTGGGGTTGTTGGGGTTGGTGTGAGGGATACCTGGGGTTTAGTGGAACAGACTTTGGGCCGGGATCGGCCCTCTCCTTCTTGCCGGGCTGCTGCTGGGCGATGCTGTGTGATGCTGGGCCTTCACTTGCCCTCTCTGGGCCTTAGTGGGTCCGGCCCGACCCTCCTCCATCCTGCATGAGGCTCTGGGACCTCCTGTGGGCACCTGGGAACCCCACTTTGGGTGAGTCATCTCATCTACACCCCTGCCTCTGGGTGAGTGGTTGTGGGTCCCCAGGCTGATGCTGCTGTGGGTGTCTGATTCCAGAAGCGCGGCCCCCAAGGGGCGGTCAGAGGACGATTCATACGATGATGAGATGTTGTCAGCCATCGAGGGGCTCAGCTCTGCCAGGTGAGGCTCTTGAGACCCCCGCCTCCCTCAAGCAGGGACCATCTTCTTTGTGCCTCATGCCCAGGGCCCTGTGCTCCGCCCCCACCCCCTCTCCTCTGAGGGTGGCCCCTGCCACCCCACCCTGACTCCTCCAGGCTTCACCTCTTCCTGCTGTGTCTCCGCCCCACAGACCCTGCTGCTCCAAGTCTGATGACTTCTCCACCTTTGGCTCCATCTTCCTGGAGAAGGGCTTCGAGCGAGAGGTGAGGACCTCTGAGCAGCCCTAGGAAGGTGGGCTCCAAGGTCTGGGGGCGGGGGACAGGGGCAGCCAACACCCTCGGAAGGTCTGCTCAGGGAGGGTGCTGGGGAATCATTCCAGCTGCCACCAGGGTGGGGTCGGGAGTCCATCCAGCCTGTTGGGGTCTCTGTTGGCTCACCGCTCTGCCTGCCATGCCCGGGAGTGGTTCGCCTACTGGGGTTTGGGAGGCTTTGCTCCTTATATGCCGGACCTCAGCTGATGGTGCCAGGGCACACAGTGGCTGACAGTGTCGACCTTTTTAGGAAAAAGCCCCAAACTTAGTATTGGTCTGATGGGGCCCAACTGGTCCCCCCATGTGGCTGCCATAAAACCATGTTGTGTCCCACTAGTGACCATTTTTTATTTTAATTTGGCTGTGCCATTCTTAGTTGTAGAGTGAAGCATCTTCAGTTTTCTGTTGAGGCATGCACGATCTTTAGTTGTGGCACGTGGGATCTAGTTCCCTGACCAAGGATTGAACCCCGGCCCCTGCACTGGGAGAAGAGTCTTAGCCACTGGAGCACCAGGGAAGTCCCCACTCACTCATTCATTGAGGGCCTATGGGTTCTGGCAGCCTCCAAGGCCACACAGGGTCACTTCACTCTCACCTGCTGGCCCAGATGGGTGCTAGTGCCCTTTTCACAGACTCTGAGGTTTGGAGCGTCGTGGCACTGGGTGTGGCCTGAGAGGGTGGCCCAGCCCGTATCGCCCGTTTCAGCCTCCAGGGATCTCCCTGCGTGAGGAGCTTGGGGCCTGAAGGCAGGTGTGGTCACCAGGAGAGCCGTCTGGTGGCCTCCTGCTGCGGGGGACCCAGGCGGGCTGCCCGCTCCCTGAGCCTCCGTTTGCTCACCGGCGGTGGGATGGGAGCCCCGTGGGCAGAGATCTGCCCGGTGTGGAGGGGCAGGCAGCACAGGGCCCCCCACGCCCGCGCTCGGGGCTCAAGCCTGGTTGTACTGCTCAGTTTGGGGTGACAACAGACCCACTGGTAGCCCCCGTCATGGTAACCCCGAAGCTCGCTTGAGCTACGGGATTTTCAGGGACCTGGGAAATAAAAGACGGAGACCTGAGCCGGGTTGGGGAGGGGGAGGGGTTGCCCCTGAATATAAAAGAGAATTTGCAAAACCGAAGCAAATGAGAATGGCTTGTTCATGATAATGTAACAGCGTCACGGTGAAGTCAAGGAGGCGGCGTAAGGGCTTTTTTCTAAGAAGATGATCAACCAGAGCCCGAGTGGAGCTGAGAAGGGGTCAGGGCTAGGGGCTCTGTGGGTGGGGCCTCGGCTGGCCGACCGCCCCTCACAGTCTCTGTTGCCCCCAGTACCGCCTGGCGCCCATCCCCCGGGTCCGCTACTACTTCGCTTGTGCCAGCCTCGTCTTCGTCTGCATCCTGCTCATCCACGTCTTGCTGTCCAGGTCAGTTGGGGGCCGGGCCGGACAGCCAGGCCCACCAGGGTCAGGCGAGGAGGGCTGGGGACCCGCAGATCCCAGCCTGGGAGAAGGGGCTGGCCGTGAGTAACTCTAGTCACTTTAGACTTTCGAGCTGCAGTAACCAGCCTGGATGCAGTAGTCCTCATACCTGGAGTTGCCAATGTTCAGTTTTTAATTTTTTTAAAAAATTTATTATTTATTTTAATTGGAGGCTAGTTACTTTACAATATGGTGGTGGTTTTTGCCATACATTGACATGAATCAGCCACGGCAGTTTTTCGTTTTAATTGAAGGTGCTTGCTCTCTCATGCTGCAGGCCTCCCCACTCCCACATGCCTCCCACCACCGCAGTCACCAGTTATCTGTGTGGTCCTGGAGGCATTTCAGTTGCCCTAAGTGTCTGGAGTTGTAGAAGGGCCAACTCCTAAAATCGTAACTGCCACCATCTCCCTCTTAGGTGTCGGAAATTGAGGCTCTGGGGTAGAGGTACGGGCTCTATTGATGAGGGGGAGGCAGAGGAGGGGGTGGACAAGGACAGGGTGCTGAGGTCATGGGAGAGAGTAAGATCAGCTCCTTGGTAGCCTCTGGAAGGGTGCTTAGGCCAAAGGTTCAGGGTGTGCTTGAGAAAGACGAAACAAGGAACATGCTTAGATGTGCTTATCTGCTTGCTGGGCAGGAGTGGAAAGGCTGTGTAACCACTTATTTCTTGTGTACTGGGCCCAGAAATGGCGGGGTGGGGGTGGTGTGATGTTGATCCTGGGGTGGTGTGTTGTTCATGGGGCAGCCGGACCACAGTGTGCAGAGTCCCCCTTTGGCTGAGGTGCTGGGGGTGCAGAAGGTCCCCTCAAACTTAGGTTTTTCCTTCTTCTCCAGGGCGAAGAATCTGGGTGTGCCCTTTGGACTGGTGGCCTGCGTGCTTGGGCTGGTGCTAGGCTTGTGCTTCGCCGATGAGTTCTTGGTGAGCAGGAAGCCCCTGACTGAGCGCTGGCCGGGCCCCAGCAGGCGTCAGGCTAGTGGTGACCCCAGCCCCGAGCCCCAGCCCCTCCCCACAAGCTCTGCCCCCCCGCCTGGAGGACAGTGTTGAGTGCCCTGGAGGCTCCTCCCAGGATCCTCTTTCCTAGGTACTAGTGGTCCCCAAGCAGCCAAGGCTGTCCCAGCCGCAAGGGTGGGGATGTCCCTTCTGTCTGCTCACCACGTGTGCCCTGAGCTCCGGGCTGGACACGGGCACAGCGCCCCGATCCCTGCTCGGAGCTCTCGGAAGCTCTCACTACACTGGGCCCTTGGGCTGTGGCCCCCCGGGTGCTGCAATGACACTGTGATCCCACAGAGGTGCTGCCCGGCCCGGGGGAAGCTCCGAGCCATCGCCGAGAGCGTGGAGACGCAGCCCCTGCTGCGGGCATCCCTGGCCATGCTGACCATCAGCAGCCTGCTCGTCATCGCGGTCATCAACCTGGTGGGTGCTGGGGCTGGTGGGCCTGGCCAGGACCTCTCAGGCTGAGCACGCTTCCGGGAGGAGGGAGCCAGTCTTCAACCCTGGGAAGCTCTAGGTTCTAGAATCCCATAATCCTGTTGTCTCAAAGCAGCATGTGATGTGGCCGTAATCCACAGCCTGGTGGGCCGGGCCTGTGGCAGCCCCCGTGGTGGCTCCGAGCTCCTCAGCCTGCATTGGTCACAGGAGGACTCGAGGCCCCCAGGGCGCTCACCTGGCCACCACCGTGTCCTTGACATGCCGGTCTTTCTTCAGCCCCCGAGGAGGTCCTGTCTCAGCCTCTCTGAGACCCGTCTCCTCACGGGTCGAGCTGCCCTGGGCACGTGCTGCGGGGCACGTGGGTCCCACTTGGTGGGCTGGGCTCACGTGCTTCGTGCTCAGATGGCACTCGTCCTGGCTGGTCCTGCCCGCCCCCACATCTGGAGTCGGCGTCTCCTCCCGACCTCCGTGTCCGCTGCACTTGGGACTCTGTGACCACCTCCCTCAGCATCACCCGGGGAGAAGGGGACTCACTGAAAATGCTGCTCCCAGCTTCTCCCCGAGTCAGCCCCGGGGGCCTTGGGGCAGGATCCACGTGCCTTCCGCTGCAGTGGAGCTGTGGCCGCGGTGGGAGGAGGTTGGGGTGCCGTGCCCCTGGGCTGGGCTTAGAGCCGCGCCTGGCAGGAGACGCTCACTGTGCGCAGAGCCCTGGGCCCTGCCCTCTGCCCCCAGCCCTGCTTGGCCTGAGCAGACCCTGGGTCATCCCCAGACCACCTCTCACAGGGCCCTTGTCTTGTCCCTAGCTGCTGCCTGCTGGGAATGAGACAGCCCTGAGGGCTGGGAGCGGCTCGGAGACGAGCCCGTGCTGCCTCCTCCAGGTGAGTGTGTCCCTCCGCGTGTCCCGTGCCCTCACTCGGATCTTCCCTGCACGCTCAGAGCGTGCTGAGCTCTGGAGCCCCTGGGCTCTCCCAGGAGAGGTGAGAGTGCAGGGTGGGTGCTGGCGCCTGCATCCAGGGTGAGAAGGTTGTCCCCCACCACGCCCATCATGATCTCTCTTCGTGGATGGGGATGTGGCGTGGGAAGGGGGATGGGTTTGCCTCAGAGGCAGTGGAGCCAGGGCTGGGGTTGCCTGGAGTGCCCTCCTGGACAGAATGAGGGCGGTGGGACTTGAGGGGGGCCTTGGGGGATTTGAGCTGGTCTCTGAAAGGCAGAAAGGTCATGGGTTGGCAGGGAGATAGGAGGTGGGGCAGAGAGAAACATCCGAGGCAGGTGAGGGGCACGGTGGGATTCAGATGGCTGTGTCACAGGGAGGAGGTGGGGGAGGGTTGGGAGATGGAGCCAGAGGTAGGTTAGATGCAGCTCTGGGCAGAGCACGAGGGCCAGGGTGAGGAGCTCGGTCTCTGTGCTGGGGGCTCTGGGGAGCCACCGCAGGGTCTTGAGCAGGAGACTGACACGGGCAGAGATGCACTTCGGGAGGGACCAGCTCACGGCAGAACTCAGGACCTTGTTGTGGCCACATGGCACAAGACTTTTCATTTACTACATTTTTTTTTCCCTTTTAAATAAGTTCATTGGCTGTAAGTGGAAGTAAAGTTATGCTAAAAACAACATATTATAGAAAGTTTTAGGTTCCATTGCCTGCTCCTTGTTAAGGGAGGCAGGAGAGTGATGCTGAAGACACGCTGGTTCTTCATGGAGTCCCCTGTGGCTAAAGGTGTCCCTCCTTTTGGCGACCTCTGGTCCGGGAGGTGCCGCTTGGAGACGGGAGGTGGGGGGCTGACCGACATCCCTGTCTCCCCAGTACGACACCTGCGGCTGCATCCTGGCCCTCATCGCTTGCTCTGTCTTCCTGCGGATGAGCCTGGAGCTGAAGGTCGTGCTGTTGACCGTCGCCTTGGTGGCTTACCTGGTCCTCTTCAACTTCTCTCCGAGCTGGCAGTGGGACTGCTGTGACCACAGCCTGGGCAACCTCACCAGGACCAATGGCACCCTCAGGTGAGGCCCCCCGCCCACTGCCCGTCCTGACTGTGGCCCACTGCAGCGCCCTTGGCTTTGTCTCAGTGCCGTTTCAAACTCGGGTGCTTTTGCATCCACAGTCCCCTGTGGAGCAGACAGCGTGTGGGCTGGACTGGCAGGTGGCGTGGCTCCCACTTTACAGAAGGGGACGCCATGGCCCTGGGTCTGCAGCGCTCAGGACTGAGTGTGACTCATCGGCAGGGGCTGTGTCCCCAGTCCCCAGAGGCAGCCTGTCTTCCTGTCTCTAGGCCAGTCTTGGGTGGGAGGTGGAGGCTGCAGCCCTTAGCCCAGTGCCCAGCTCTGAGCTGTGTCCTGGGTCTCAGAGTTTTGCAGAGAGCGGTCATCTCTGGTCTGTTCCCAGACACATGGAGGGACTGGTGTGTGCCTGCTTCTGGGGCTGGGGGCTCAGGTGGGCCAAGGAGAGAGACCCGGCTGCCTTGAGCTAAAAGGCAGAAACCGGGGGACCCAGAACAAGGCCTGTTCCCATGGGCCTGGCTTGCACCTGCGGCTCCTTCTGCAAGCCCTGCTCACCGTGAGGAGCGTGGGCTGCCTTTGGCTGCCCCCTCACCTGCCGACAGTGCTTTCCTTGACTTTGCCATGGCCCTTCCCTGTGACCAGGCGTCAGCTCCGATGTCACCTCCCTGTCAGCCTCCACTGTACCTCCCTCTTTGCTTTACAACCTGAAGCATCTTGTTTGCCAGCCTTGCGCACACGAGCTCTGAGGGCAGCACCCTTCCATCTGGCTCACTTTCCCAGGGGCTAGCACTGGGTCCGGGCCCACGTTTCTGGGGGAAGTGGGGGTGACGTCTGCCTTTCCTCCTCGTGTCCAGCAGCTCCTCATCCTGTCCATGGCATCTGAAGACGATGATCAGTTTCTACCTGGTCTTGTTCTACACCACCCTCATCATGCTCTCCAGACAGGTGCAGCCCGGAGGCCCCTCTGCTTGGAGAGAGGCTGGGGGTCGGGCGGGGGCGGCCTCGGACTTGGAGCCGCGTACAAGACGCAGTCTTTTCAGGACGTTCTGCTCCTGGGGTCAGGGGTCCTAAGTGTCCTCACTTCTCGTCAGGACTTGAGTGACATTTAATCGTGTGGGTCACTTGAGGATTGTAAGTCTCAGCTGACGGGGGTTTCAAGGCCACCGCAGGGCGGCCCTTGAGTTGGCGATGTTGGCCAGAGGCACAGGGAGGCTCCGTGGCCCCTGGGGTTACGAGCGTGCTCTGCCCTCTGCCCTCGCTCACTGCAGCCAGGACTTGGATATCACCCTGTCCACAGATTGACTATTACTGCCGCCTGGACTGTCTGTGGAAGAAGAAGTTCAAGAAGGAACATGAGGAGTTTGAAACCATGGAGAACGTGAACCGCCTTCTTCTAGAGAATGTCCTGCCCGCGCACGTGGCCGCCCACTTCATCGGTGACAAGTTAAACGAGGTGGGGACAAGAAGGGACTAGTCACTCTGGGCAGGGAGCCCCGAGGCACAGGTGTGGTTCCTGGAGGGAGGCTGCTTTCTGCACTTGGTCCCTGTGGCACTTGGCCTCACCGATGCTCCCAGGAGACTGTGTGCGCCATGAGCTGTAAGAAAACAGGCTTTGGAGTCAAGAGACCTGTGTTCAGGTCTCACCACCCTGGGCCTTGATTTTCACATCTGTAAAGTGGGGCTGATAGTACTTGGCTGGCAGAATTGTTGCAAGGAGCACATGTCCAGGTATTTGTAATCCGGACCATCTGCTGATGAAAACATGCATTTCTACCAGTTCTGTGCAGCAGAGTTTCCTTTCTATGGAAACTCAGGCCCAGCGAGCAGAGAACCCAGGTCTCCTGACTGTTACCATCTAGACCCGGGGGTTCTCAAGCCCAGCTGTGCAGACACAGGGGACCTAAAGGAGCCCCAAACCAACTTGAGTCCCACCGTCCTCAACAAACTGATTTAGAACCTCCTGTTTTGTAATGGTCCCCAGTTGAATCTCATGGTAGTCAGGTGGAGCACCACTGCTCAGCCCCTCCTGTCCCCCTCCCGCCCCCGCCAACACCTGCTCCTGGAGCATGAGGAGGAATCGGCCCTAGTCTGCTCACCGCCCTGCTCCCAGGAGGCCGGGTGGCCATGGGGTCCTGTGTCTCCCCCTCCCCCAATCCAGGACTGGTACCATCAGTCCTACGACTGCGTGTGCGTCATGTTTGCGTCGGTGCCGGACTTTAAAGTCTTCTACACAGAGTGCGACGTCAACAAGGAAGGGCTGGAGTGCCTGCGCCTGCTCAATGAGATCATCGCCGACTTTGACGAGGTAGGGCCTCCACGCAGCCTGGAGAGATCGGGGCGGGCCCGGGGCGCCCCAGGCCCAGCTTACACGGGCACTGCGGCTCCTTTGGGGGAAACACACATCACACAAATTATGAAAAGAACACACACATTTGCCTTTTCTGTCTCTTCAGCATGTAATGTGGTATCTTCTCTGTGATTGGCAGCAGCTTGCTTAGATTTAGGTTGTAGAGTTGTTTGATTTCTTGATTGGCCTGTGCTGGCAGTCTGTTGCAGAGTTAGTCACTCAGTTTGGGCTTACATCTTAGCTGCAAATAATCCGTATGCCTGTGTAGACTCTGTTGAGTAGTGGGGTGTTTGCATCTTAGTAGGAATTAGACTGGGCTTCCCTGGTGGCTCAGACAGTAAAGAATCTGCCTGCAATACGGGAGACCTGGGTTCGATTGCTGGGTTGGGAAGATCCCTTGGAGGACATGGCAACCCACTCTCATTATTCTTGCCTGGAGAATCCCCAGGGACAGAGGAGCCTGGCGGGCTACAGTCTGTGGGGTCGAGAGAGTCGGACAGGACTGAGCAACTAAGCACACAGGAATGAGACCAGATGAGAATGAAAAAGACAAGGAATGTCAGGGAACAAAGGAGCAGGGAGAGAACCCAGAGGCTGTCCCCACCTGTACGGAGGTGTGAACTCAGAGGACAAAGGCCCAGCGGGAGAAATGTTTACGTTTAGAAGTGGTGGTGGGAGAGGACCCTACCCCCTTCTCAGGATCAGGGACAGGCCCAGGCTGTAGCCCTCTTGTACGGCCCTGGTTCCCTTTGTCCTGCAGCTGCTGTTAAAGCCAAAGTTCAGTGGTGTGGAGAAGATCAAGACCATCGGCAGCACGTACATGGCCGCTGCGGGGCTCAGCATCCCCTCGGGGCCTGAGAATCAGGTACTCAGCCCACCTGCTGGCCTCGTGCCGCAGCCCCAGGCCAACACTGTGCTTGAAGGGGCGCCTCTCCACCCTCCCTCCTTTGAGGGAGCGGCAAACATGCCTCAGCCTGAGGGATGATTTGCTGGAAGGGTCGGGACGGGGCCCCTCGCCAGGAGGGGAGTCTAAGGGGGTGCTCGGGTCCTGGACACCCTGTGGAGGAGGCTTGGTCGGTACAGCTCTGCCCAGCAATGGCCCCCTGTGACTTTCACGCCCCGGCTGGCACACAGGGCTCCCCGGGTCAGGGTGCTCTGGAGGCAGGAAGATGGGGCAGCACTGCCCACGGCCCCATGTACAGCGCTCTGTCCCGCAGGACCTGGAGCGGCAGCACGCCCACATCGGCATCATGGTGGAGTTCAGCACCGCCCTGATGAGCAAGCTGGACGGCATCAATCGGCACTCCTTCAACTCCTTTCGCCTCCGAGTCGGTGAGGCCCGGGAAGGTGGGCTGGGCTGTGGCTCAGGGCGGGACTGTGCAGCCCTGGCAGCCCCACTCTTAGTGGGATGTATGTTGCCATCCCTGCCTCCTGGCAGCCCCACTCTCAGTTGGGTGTATGTTGCCATCTGTTTCGAAAAACTTTAGAAATCCATCTCTGATCTTACAACCCAGTGATTGGGAAATTATTCTTTCCTTGCATACTACTTTTCTTTGAAGGTTTTAAGTAACCAGGAATATATATTACCATGGGGAATCCCCAGTTGTAAACAGGTGACCTTAAATATCCTGGAAACAAATCAAAATTGTTAACCTAAGTAGTCACCAACAGCTAATACGGTCAGTGCCCAAAACCCATCCACTGTTTGAGGTGATTAGCAGACAGAGATACAGTAAAGCGTCTGCCTGCAGTGCAGGAGACCCGGGTTTGATCCCTGGGTCGGGAAGATCCCTTAGAGAAGAAAATGGCAACCCACTCCAGTATTCTTGCCTGGAGAATCCCATGGACAGAGGAGCCTGGTGGGCTACAGTCCATGGGGTCGCAGAGTCAGACGCGACTGAGCGACTCACACACACACGGCAGATAAAGGAAGTGTTAACACTGGACTCAGGCTCCACATCCAGTCAAGTCTGAAAAGGAACTGCCCGGGGAGCCCTCCCCTCACATCTCAAGGTGCAGGAAGCACTGTCCCTCCCTTCATTTTGGTGGTTTCGCCAATCCTTTCTGTGGTAGCTGGGTGGATTCTGTAGCCCTATAGCTGGAGGCTCTATCTCTATGGTCTGCCAACTGCAAATATCTTTAGGCATAAACCATGGGCCTGTGATTGCTGGAGTGATTGGGGCACGAAAACCTCAGTACGACATCTGGGGAAACACGGTCAATGTTGCCAGTCGAATGGAGAGCACTGGAGAACTTGGAAAAATCCAGGTAAAAGCTCACCCGGGGAAACCTGTGCCCAGTGGAGGTGAGGGAGCCTGGGCTGTCAAGTCTGCCAGGGGAGTCTGGCCACCAAATTCTGGAGGGAAACCAGACCCTGTCGACCAATTTCTCTTCATCCCTCCCACAGCAGGTTTTCCTCTTCTGAGGACTTAAGCTTCTTTCCTTTTCAGGTTACTGAAGAGACATGTACCATCCTCCAGGGACTAGGGTATTCCTGTGAGTGCCGCGGGCTGATTAATGTCAAAGGCAAAGGTGAACTGAGGACTTACTTTGTCTGTACGGATACTGCCAAGTTCCAAGGCCTGGGGCTGAACTGAGGGCTTTTGGTAGGTGCCAGACATGCTGGAAACCCATTTCCCTCTCTGAAGCAAGCCAGGCGGAAGGCCCATCCCCACACCAGGCACAAAGGCAGTCCAAGGGATTGGTCATCACTACCTGAGCAGGTGGCTGTGCGTGCGTGGTCTCCTTGGACTTGCACTAGGGGACCTGTCAGCTCGGGGCAATCACCCGGCCTTACACAAGGCAGCCAGAACCTCTGTGCTGTCCGAGTCTGCAGGGCGGCCTCCAGCCCAGCAGGGAACAGCTCATTTGTGGGCCATGCACTCATCCCCAAGGTGCTGTGGAGGAGACCTTGGAGCATGACCTGGAGACCCCCCTGCCCCGCCCCCACGGCCTGTGAGCTGCATGTCTGGAACGTGTTTTTTCTCGTCCAGGATGGGTGGGAACTCCTTTCTCCCCAGCACACCAGCTACAAGAGCGCACACTTTTCATATAGGCATTCTGGTAAATGGAGTTGAGAGATTGTTTTATATCTACAAATGGGTTCAAACAATAGGGAGAAAGCCCCACAGTGGACACTTCTTTCTTCTTATCCTCTCTGGCATGTGTCTGTTTAAAAATAGATACATTATTAATTGAGGTGTCACCCTCTACATGGCTTCCGAGATGCTGGATAAATTCTCTTCCCTCCAGTGTAACCTCTTCCTTGGTAACCATGGACACGCAAGCAGGACCACTGTCCTGTGAGCTCACGGGGTCAGCTCAGCAGTGGGATGGAGCTCTGAGGAGTGTGGCTCACCACAGGAAGGCAGCGAGTGGCAAAGCCTTGGCTTGAATCAGACACCTTTGAAGCCAGAATTGAGATTAGGTTTAGTAAGTGAAAAGTCTTAGAAAAGAAGGTGTGAGCGCTCAGCCCTTCCTCGCCTTCTCACGCATCTCCGAGCGCCCCTGGCAACCTTGCAGTCTGTGTTGGCTTTATGGAAAGGAGTGGCGTCTGTGAGAGCAGCTGACAGGCTGCAGTCCTCCCCTTCAGTCCTCACAGCTAGCTCTGAAGAGGACCTACTCAGCATCAGCACGTGCAGAGGTTCCCGGGTCTGGGAAGCCAGGCCTCTCACAAACAAGTACTTGGATGTTCTGAGCTGACTGAATCCAGGCAAGTAAAAAAGCCAGGCTTGTGAGGTGTGGTGTCTTATCACACTTCAGCTCCAAAAGAATCGAAAGAAGTCAATCCGTGTTTTAACATGAGGAGAGACCAAAATGCCTTTTCTCTTTTCCAAACTGCCTTCACTGCGTCATAACCAGAGTATCTCCAGGGTTTCTAATACAGCTGAACTTGACTGTATAGCAGGAATTCTAGCCACAAGTCATCCATGAACTCCCCTGAAATTATACAGAAAGTCTTGCATACGTGAGGCTTTAAAAGATGACACGACCTTGCAGACAGGTGACTAAGCAACCGAGTGTGCCTGGGACGAGGGTGGTGGCGTGAGCCGGCACCCGAGCCACGGCAGGGAGGGGACTGGAGCGGAACCTGCTGTTGGCCAGGGCTGAGTCCTGGGGTTGGGTGGCTAGTGGCAGCTCTGATGCATCACGTGAAACTGGAACAAGTAGGAATAACGCACAAGAACTTGCTGTCCTAAAGGAATTCCACGGCGAAAACGCTGGTAAGGGAAATAAACCTTACTAGATTGCCTTTTTCACACACCAGTTCTTCATCTAAGTGCTACGCTGAAATCTATACCCTTAAAATCAGGAGTGACTGGGCTTTCCTGGGAAATCACAAAGGTTCTGTCACTGACCCAGTGTAGACACACATCAGTATGCTGCGCCTCTCTGAGGTGGACATGCTTCTACTCTTGCAACATATAAATTACTGTTTGCCTCCAGCAAAGAAATCCCAATTGGGAGTTTAAAAAATAATTGGTTACCATTTATGTATTTTTTTTCACTGTGCTCAGATAGAATATTGTTTTGAATTTCTGACATTCAGATCATAGTGTATAACTGACCATAAAAATCAGTTGCTTGTTATAAATTCATTTTCCAATTACCAAGTCATTTGTTCACAGGTGTCATTTTGCTTTATGACAAGTATTTTTCCTAACACTGACCTTCTCTATGGGTCAGGGACATGCTTCATATCTCTACTAAGGTGGCCTCACTGATGCTAGTGAAGTTTTCTGGTTTCCTTAAGAAAATTTCCTAAACAGAAAAGATTAACCACTGTATACCTTGTGTATATGTATAAAAATATGCTTTGAGAAAGTACATGAAACAACTAGGGGTTATTCGACATACTGAATATTTATAGATCTGTAACATTTGTTTCAAAATGTTATATTTCATTTTTATAAAGTACTGGTGTTTCTCTTTTGTTTAGCTTTTCATAGATTAAATCAGCGATCTGGAAAACCTGTCCTGGAATGTTTTGAATTTAAATGTTTTCTTGGTCTTTGGGAACTACTTAGCTAAATAGATTGAAAGTTGTAAGAGGTGGTTGCTACCTGAATTATATTTGAGAGACAAACTCTAAAAAGACTTGATAAATATTGATAAATACATATTTGAATGGATTCTTTAATTCTTCTGGCATATGCTTTCAAGTATGTTTTTGAAAGATTAGGTCATCTTAACTCTCTTGAGATATTCAATTTTCCTTCACCCTACTTGTTAAATGTTAGTTTTCAAAGTCAAGAAAAATAATAAAATAGCTTCCAGCCTGGGTGTTTTACAGAAGGACTCCATACAGTCAAGAGTAGGGTCTTAAACCCAATTTGTCCCCTGAATTAGGTCACAGTCTAGTGCCTGGTCATAGAAGAGGACCACGTATCATTTCCTACTTAAATAAACTGCTCAGGAACTTAACCTTTGCCTTTCAGATAAAAGTAGATGAGTATCAGTTTAGGGGGCATGGCAGAATCATAGGTGACCTGTTGAAAAAACAGTAAATAGAAACATCAACTTTCCTTTAAGCTTGGTGATTTCCTTACATATTCATGGACAATTTAGTTTGTATCCTATTTGGCTTGTCCTTATATTATACTGGGAAAACCCCTCTACAAATGGCAAAAATAAACCAAAAAGGAACACCAGACAAGTTAGTGCTATGAAACTCCTAACATGTTTTTATCTTGTTTTGCTTTCGTGGTGGGAAGCCCTGGTCCTTCCACATAAGGACATCGTCCTCAATACGTATAGGGGGACATGCTAGTAAATTCTAACGCTGAGTTTGTCTTCATGGTATAACAATGGGAATCTCACTGGATGGCAATTTTAAAGAAGGGCTTCTCAGTCATGGTCCTGCCCGTGAAACATAAGGAAGCAGCACCGTCACTCCTCTGCAAGAGCTTTGCCTAGGTCCACTCCCATCCACTTTCTGCTCAGTACTCCAACAGGTCCAAATCATCCCTTCCTCACAAGGCCACTTTTTGAATAAATGCTCGAAGTGAAATCTGCTAAGGCAGGAACCATTTGGTTATAATTTCCTTAATGAGAAGAAAGGAAAATATGGGAAAATGAGGGATTTCAATGATTTGGGCAACTTTTTAATGGATGGTCAGGAAAAAGGCTGTTTTATTCTCCAAGCTCTTCTCTAACACTTCATCCTCAGATTCAGCCCCAGGAAAAGGTGAAGGGGTAACTCAGGTGATATGTACAATACAGCTCATAGTCCAGGTTCAGCTTTATTACCTAATAGAAGTTCAACCTCTGGAACATTAAAATCAACTGTTCCAAAGTTTAATTAAAAACACAATTTACAAATATTTAATATCTTCTGAAAAGCATTTCCAAGTTAATGAAAAAAATATATACATAATATATAATCAAATACCAGACAGATTCAAATCCCATCAGGTTCACACTCAGTAACATCAGTCTTTTTAGGTTCTTCAAAATCTGAAAGAAAAAAAAAACACCCTTTATTTAGCACCTTTTTCCCTTTTAATTAAAAAGGGGATTTGACAGTGAAACAGAGTAACTGTTGACAGCCCTTCTTCACTATGTTCAAGGTTAAAGACTAGGCAGGTGTATCACTATAGTTTTTTTTCCCCCGCAAATGTGTGAGGTCTTTATTCCTTAGACAAGATGGAGAGAAAACTCGACTAGTTCACACATTAGCATCAGAGACACCACCTTGCAGATGTTGCTGCAGGGAGAGGACAGATGTCCCCTAGCCCTCCCTTCTCCAGAGACACAGGGCACGCACCTGCTGTTAAATCCACAAGGTTGTTTCCAATGGCTGGGGCGGGGACAGAAATCCCCATCGCTTTGCGGACTCCGTATGTGCTCACAATATCACCTGGAGTTACTTGCTGTGCAAGTTCTTTAAGGTTATTGGTCACTTGTTCAGCTAGGGGGAAAAAAACAACAGAAAGAGAGTTCAAGGTACTGAAATGTGATTCCTTTAGATAACTGAAAAAAAAAAAGCCCAATAAATAGAATACAGAAAATGAACTGTCCATCGTGTTTCCCTTCAGTGTTACTTTATAGTGGTATCACTACTCAAGAAATGCTCCCTTTAAGCAGCTTGCTTCTCTAACCAGGGGATTCCCTGGTAGCTTAGATGGTAAAGAACCTGCCTGCAATGCAGGAGAGCCCGGTTCCATTCCTGGGTTGGGAAAATCCCCTGGAAAAGGGATAGACTACCCACTCCAGTATTCCTGGGCTGCCCTGGTGGCTCAGATTCCAAGAGGTACCACATACCGAGATGCATTTCTCTGTACGACGGACCCAAGAGACAGATCATGTTGGGAGGGGGTCTGGTGCTCAGGCGCTCATTCTGGGCTTCCTGGAGCTCTCTGAGCAGTTTGGTGGTCTCATCAAGTTTCCTCTGGAACACTTCAGCTTCTGTGAGAAAAAATAACTTATTAAGGACATCATGGACAGCTTGTATCTGATCCTGTGCAATAAACTGAGTATTATGCTCTGGGGTTTGGCCATTTATTGGTTAGTCGTCTCTCCTCAAAGGAGGAATCCCCCCTAAATGAAATCAACACCACAGACACACTTTACTATTCACTGAGCTTGGCCAGTCACCATGTTCCTGTAGCGAATGGCTATGCTAACCTGTGCTCCTTTGACATTACATCTTGCCTGCCTGTGTCAGGAAGTGTTTCCTTCAAGTCCTCCGGAGACACTCACCTTCGGAGTCAAACACTTCAACCGGAGCTCCAAAGTTTGTTACTGCTTTCAGTGCTGTAAACTTGTCTTGATGATTGGAGTCCAAAGGCCCTGTTAGTTCAACTTCTGTAACCTGCTTTAAAAAAAAATTATCTGAGCTTGCTAAGCCCTGACA
Source organism: Redunca redunca (assembly GCA_006410935.1). Lineage (NCBI taxonomy): Eukaryota > Metazoa > Chordata > Mammalia > Artiodactyla > Bovidae > Redunca > Redunca redunca. The sequence continues at coordinate 36,732 of SJYQ01007403.1, forward strand.
GTGCTAGAATGAGAAGTTAGTAAGATGGCTTGTGTTTATAAGCCAAGTTATTTCACTTATTTAGAGTGATAATTCTGATGCCATAAAAACCTTTAAAATGCCATTCCTAAATCCTGGCGGACGTGTCCCTAAGTTCACACTTCTTGGTAATGGAATGGTGTGTTTTAAACACTATGTTATTTGTTTCATCGTCACTCTAAGGATAAAAGCCTTGTCACTGCCCTTTTGGTGACTGTGATGGTGCTGCAGTTTCTGAGGTTCACAGGCAATGGTTTAGTCCATACACTGGCACTCCCTTATGGTAGAAATTGAACGTGAGATACTTCCTGGGTTCTCTTGTGGGCCTCAAAGTCAGGCTGTTAGTATTGTATGGGAGAAACAAAATCCTAAAATGGGTAGTTTTATTTTTGGAATCTCAAGACTCAGAATTTCCATAACCCCAACACTGGTTTTTAGGAAATGATCAACCGTGACAATGAGTAACCCAAAGTTAATGGTTCCATTTATACTCTGGTACTGCACTCTGAGCTCAGACACGTGGGCTAAGTGTGGTGGAGAAAACCTATCAGTACATACTCGGGTCTGCCGCCACAGCTGGGCCCTCACAACTCAACTCAAAACACTTCTCACCCAGCTTTCCTTCCCATTCTTCAGCTTTCCTTCATTCTTACCTGTTCACCACATACATGACTTTGCCTGGCTCATCTTTCTTGGAAAATGACATGACTTTTTAAGTACCATGTACATTTGCATCTATCTTTACTTGATCTCCCATCTTCAAGTTTTCTTTCCTGTCAAAAGGCTTACAACTCTCTAAGTCATGTAACTCACGGCATCTTTATCTTGTCTCCACCATTTTACTGAAATTACTCTGATTTAGGTTACAAATGACATGACCTAGAGGGCTTCGTGTGGCATCTGATGCTGCTGCACTCTTTCCTGCATGACTCTGCCATGCGCTTCCTATCTTAACCACTGGTCTTTCCAAGGTTTTTTGGCTCTTTCCTTATGTGTTCTGCCTGGACAATCTCATTCATTTAATACCTACAATAATAATAAACCACACTCACCAGCCCTGAAACCAGGTATTTCTTTCCCTGATGAAGGTTGCTCCCTTTCCTGTACATCTGACGTAAGCTAACAATGCTAGCATCCACCTTGTGCATCAGGCCCTATCAATTTTAGTTCTACTGTATTTTTCTTTATTGTACATCTTCATTCTCTTCCATTACATTGTTATCTAAGCAAAAAACAACTAGCTTAAGTCCCATAGCTTTTCACTGGTCCGCTCCCTCCAGCACCCGCTTCTCCTCTGCATCAACTCATAGCAGTCTCTGAGGAGAAGAATCCCAGCCTCTTAGCACTGCACACACAGCTTGTCGTCCGACCCTCCTCTCTCCTGGTAGCCTGTGGTCACTCACTTGCTGGGTGCTCTCTCGCCCTGCCTGCTCAGATTATGTCATTACACATGGAGTTCCACCACTTCATACACCTGGCCCTGTGCTGCGAGAACCTTGTTCATCTTTCTAGACCCTGTTCACCTGGAAGCCTCTCTGTGAGGGTCTCACCAACTGTCCAAAGCAGCTGGCTCCTCCAGCCTGTGTTCCCACATGTACGCTCACACTGCACAGTAACGGGCTCTGGCTCCCTTGTTTACACGCTTGTTTACCGTACTCACTGCTGCAACCTTCTCCATAGGCAAAAAAAATTCTTTGATTTCAGGAGATAATATTTTGCTTTTAAAAAATAAAAGCTTTATCATTTAGGCTTTTTAGCTTATTTGCCATTTAAATATTTCTTGTAAAGAAATGAAATATAATCACCTCCATTTCTTTTGCTGTGTCAAGTATCCTAGTCTGGCCTTCATCTTCAGGAGATGACTATAAGGATAAAGAAAAACACTTTATTAAAGAAAACATCAGGTGGCTAAAATCTCTGACAAACAGAAGACAGGAGAACTCCTAGTGTATTCTACATAAAGAGACAATATTCTCAAACAGCAGCAGATGTGCATAAAATATTCAAATGCTACAGAGGTGAAAACTTCCCATAACCCTAGTCTTCAGAGATAATGCGTATATAAACAACACATGTATCATGTGCAAAAATCAATGATGATCTGTTATCTTCTCTTGAAAGATTATACTGTGATTTATTTACCTGATTTCTAGTTTTAAAAAATTATAAAAACTGTATTCCTTACATATAACTTGTCTTATTTTTTAGTATAAATCCTGAGAAGAGGAACTGCTGGATCAAAGGGCAGAAACATTTTAAATTTGAAATATACTGCTGTATCAACCAAATGAAAGATAAGCAATTTTAGTTCAAGACCTTTAATTAATTCAGATTAACTGATGGGAAGTACACAGTAAAAATATTTCTGAACTGATGTAAAGCTGAATGTTTTTTAGGTGATGTAAAGAAAGCAGTTTTGTGCTAAGATACAAGACTGTACGGCAGTTCTCACTGCACTTCAGGCGCTGACTCAGCGGTGCTGACAGGCACCCCGGGACCAGCCGGCACAGGCACAGTGAAGGCAGCGCGCCGCGGCTGCAGGCACAGCTACCAGGAAGAGTCACAACCCCAGAAGATGCAGGGCTCCTCCAACTATGACGACACGGACGTTCTGGAGATCAGCTCTCCTCTCCACTGAACAGATATTTTCTGGTTCTCATCTTTGAGCCAAGTCTCTGAATTACCCTGGGTTATGAACTATGTCCAACTGAACTGGAGCTAATTTGCAAGTGTTAACAAAAGACAGCAACGAGGAAGCTCTTTTTCACTTGAGGCTCCACCACTGTATTATTACTACAGAAGGAAAAGGACATTCCCTGTCATTTCAGTCAACTCAGTGTCAAGCCAGTGAGCCAGACTTCCTTTTTTGTTCGGATATGTAACATGAGCTGACTTCTGGGTTATAACCCCATTTTTGATTTCTACATTTCCAAGATGAGGAGATAGTGACAATCATCTGGCCCTCACAGATCCTGGTAGCCGAGTTACTTGTTTCCGTTCATTGTCCTCCACCCATGGGCTCCACCCGGGCTGGGCTGTCTTTTCAGTGGAATGGAGTTCAGCTGCCACACTGGTTAATCCTGTGGTTTCATAACACTGATGACTAACACTGGAGAACCAACGATAAACCATCCTGTCTCTTTAGCAGCATTCTTACCGTCTCTGACTCCTGCAGGGTTCTAGAATGTCCTCCTTTTGTTAAAACATCCAGTAAACTATCTGCCATAACATACGGATAATCTTGGCATGTGGCCAAAAACTCATGGATGCTGAAAAAGAGTGTTGGCAAAGTCACTTTCATATAAATGATCTCCACTGGTGTTTTCTTCCTATTACAGCCAACTGTTTAATTAGATGCCTTTAACTTATGCCCATGATGTGAAACTTTCCATCAAACAGAACACAATTATACTTACATATTTACCAGTGACAGATTAATCATCATGAGAGAATTAAGCAATATCAAGAACACCATGAAAAGGAAATGCTTCTGGGGGAAAGTTCAAAGAAAAATAAGATCTCAGTGATGGTGGGGATGAGGGCTCAGTCAGTGGAATTCTTTGCTTCTCTCTTTTCACTCCTTCCCTAAGCTAAGTCGCTTCAGTCATGTCTGACTCTGTGTGACCCCACAGACGGCAGCCCACCAGGCTCCCCTATCCTGACGGTATTTGCCTCAGGGCTCTTGTATGTACTAAAACACTCTCAAAGTGACACCTCCAGGTTGGACCACACTCTTTGGAAGCTCCATTTGGAGGTCAAATAGCCTCATAATGTCCAAAATTGAATTGCTGGGTCTTCCTCCTGAAGTAGTCCTTCTAAAATCTTCCCTCTTAGTAACAGCAATGTCATCTTCTAGGCTTCATCTAAAACCCTGGAATTCTCCATGACTTTGTTCTCTCACACCCCACTTCAGTGAGTCAAGAAATCCTACTTAGGCTGATGCCTGGAAAATACGGCACCAGCAATACCTTTATGTGGAATGCATGGATGAATGAATAACTGAGAAAGGACTTATTCAAGCTGCTGAGAAGAGGTTTAAAGGATACAAGTGGCTTGATCTGAAATCACAGTCACTAACTTGTAAAAACACTGCCACCACTACCACCAGGCATATATAAAAGTGAACAATTCCCTCTCTTTCAGAAAACCAGGAGACTGGTTAATCTACTGGGTTAAAGTCTTACACATAATGAAAGTTTACAAAATTCCACTGCCAAGAAGGAATAACCCAAGCCAGAATGCCAGTAAATCAGGATGGTATCTCATTATGCTGATGGCATGGAAAGTACCCAGCATCCTAAACAAGAACACAAAGTTACCTTCTCACAGAAACATGTGATAAGGGCTGGTGGAGTGGAACTGCCAGAGTCTACTGGGACCTGATGGGTCACACAGGCTTGGATGGGGGTTGGCTTTGGATCAAACCAGGCCCTACCTCCTATCTTGGGGAAAATGTGCGGTGGCTTTGACTTTGATTTGATCCCCCACAGCGATCAAATCTGGAACAGCTCACAGATACACAAACATGTTACAATGAAGCAGGTGGCACACCAACATTGTGAAGCAACAAGCTCCTGAGTTTTAGCAAGCGGAAGTACAAAACATCTTCAAAAACACATTTTTGTAAGAAATAAAATACTGCAGATGCCAACACCAGAAAATATTAGGGAGACAATGCTTTCTTTAAAATCTTTACTTTCCACTAAAGAATGATGATAACTAAGGGTCTGTTTAATTGTCAGTTAAAAAGATTACTGAACACATTTCCTACCATTTGAATAACTCTGTAGGTCTACCAATAGATCCCTATGTGTATCAGTGTTTTAGGACAATGCAGCTCTCAGAGTACCAATGAACTGATGACTCACCTGAAATCACTGGGGAGATCAGGGTCTTCCCCATAGGTTGAATAGATTAAATCAGAATCGTCCTTGCTGATATTTGCAAACGTGGAGTCATAATGTGGTGCATAAGAACTGTAGGGTCCATAACTCAAGTATAACACTGTTGATGAAAACACACACAGAACCACAATATCATTCTTTAACTTGTATGTCAATCTATTTTTCTAATTATTAAAGGTCATTCCCTTCTAACTTTGCTACTTCACTGACTGGCAAACAAATCCAAGGTAAATTATTTTCTCCAAAATATATACCTATAAGTCACAACTTAAGTGAATCTTTTCTCACAATGGGGAGGGGAAAAACAAGAAAGAAAACTCATTCTGAATATTAATACTGATTTTTCAGTTTCTTCTTTAAAATATCTAATTAATGTTGCAAAACTACTACAAATAGAGTTAAAGTAATGGTAATTATGCTTCTTTTCCTCACTCCTTGAAAATGAGAAGAGAAAAAACTTTACTACCGCATGGGAGCCTTACCTGGAGTTACTTTGTTCCTTTTATCTTCTTTGAACCCCTGCAAAGTATTCACTCCAGACTGAAGTCTTCCTGTTGTCATCCCCAGTCTCACAGGACAATAGCCTGGTTCTAAAACATAAGAGCGAGCATGGTGGAGACGGCTCATGTGGCAGTGACCCCATGGCGCTCTGCAGAGTGTCTGTGGACACACTGCTTCATGACATCCACCTGATTCTGGGCAGCCCTTACTATACCCATCTTTTTTTTTTTTTAACCCATTTTTAACAAAAAAAGCTGAGCTGAGAAAAGCAGGAATGCAGCCAGGATCCAAATCTGGTCCTTTTCATCACACTCTATAGCATCCTGGAATTCTTTATAATCATGTTGCACTTCACTTTAAAAAACATTTAAAAGTCGGACCTTTCAATGTTATGATGATGGAAGTAAACCAGTAGAAAAGGTCAAGTAAAAGAAGGGGAAATCCCTGATTAAAGACAAGAATTCGTAATACATTCAGGATAAATTAATCTCTACAAGAGGCAGACTTGTACTGCAGGGACGAAAAGCCGTTAAAGACGGAAAGCCTGTAAACCAGGCATGAACCCCTGTGATGATGTTGGAAATCTGTGATATAAGCATAAGAACAGAGAGGGATGGTGTCAGGAAAGAATGTGGTCTCTAACAAGATTCAACAGAAAAGATTGTTTTCTTCTGAAGAAGAGCTCTGGTTTCTGTAACAAGACCACCCTGGAATAGAGTCTACTTCCACATGTGATCAGTGTGACAAAGTAGAAGCACTTGTGAGAAACTCCAAACCTCTGAACAAAACCTTCCTTCCTTGGTAAGCATCTGGTGTCTTAATCGGCACTAGTACCTCCAACCAGGAGGATGAAGCTGAGACGCGAGCAGGGGCATCTTCCACCTTAAACCAGTAAACTGGCCTCCTGGGGGAGCAGCTGTTGAGTGTGAGGATCAAGTCAGCGTTGGCCGCATCTGAAAATGTCTACAGGAGCTGGAAACCCAGAAAACCAGACCAAGAGCAAAGTCTAGAACTCCAGGTACAAAGAAAGGGGCAGATCTTTGTTCCTTTTAGAAAGCTTTCACCTACATCAACTTAGCTGCATCTCTTATCACCAAATTTTCATCACTGATACATCAGAAAGAGCAGTGTTCTCAATCCTGTGGCATTTTCTATGACCCAAGACTAAAAATTCTACTATGAAAAGTTCATACAAAAGTAAAAAATGGGGCCAGAGCGAAAAGAACAAGTTGTAGGTAGTGGCGGCGGCAGCGGTGGGGTGTGGGCAGTGGTGTTGCGTGGCCTCAGCCACGGCGGGGGCGGCTGCTCGGCCTGAGCAGCAAGGCCGGGTCTATGGCCTGCACCTCTGCATCAACCTGGAATGGCTGCAGGGCCTCACAGGATAAATAAACAAAAAAGTAAGAGAGTTTTGTCTTGAAGTCAGCACCAGTTCCTTTTCTTCTAAGTCAAGGAGCCTATTAATGTTCCCCTGCTTCGGCATTTCAAGAGTGTACTGCAATGCTAAAAGGAAACATTGACAGGCTGGCATCAAGCTCTTCTCTGCTTCAAGGTTTTGTTTACTTGTTATTCCCCAATCCCTTACCCACCACTTTGGGATCAACCTAAACATCTCTTAAGGAAGCCGTCTTTGACCCCAGACACTGTTACTGCTCTGCTGCTCTGTTCCCCTGCTGCCCTCATTCACGGTGGACAGGCTGCCATCTCTCGATTCTTTTTGTGATATTCCTTCCCCACCCCACAGAATGTAAGAGGAAAGGGCCTGTCTGTTCCTGTTTCATTCCCTAGCTCCACCTCCAGCTCCTAAGACAGTGCCCTCCTCAATGCAAATAATAAATATTAGAAACTATGTCCTGGAATTTTGTCATTACTCGTTTCTGTATCCCCAATTATCTCCCTCCTAATGGTTGTAGGAAAAGTTATTTATAAACATTCTCATGCTTATCACAACATGATTCCCTCTTAGATAAATGATACATATTTCCCATTCTTACATCAAATTTCAAAATATTCCCTATTCTATTTCCATTAAAGTATCATTTGAAAAAATAAAAGTATGACTGATGTTCTAAAACAGTGATTCCTAACCACAGTGAAAGATATAATTCATTTACTATATATTATTCCACTACCATTAAGGTACTACTACATGGCATAACTATTAATTTTATTCTCTAAAGTTAAAAAGTCTGTTAAATTTTATTATGCCATAGTCTGAAGGTTTTGAGATACTGCCTGAGTCTTTTTGAGGTATCTCAAAAAGTGCCAGTCTCTTAAACCAGGGCTAGAAATGACTGCCTAATATTTTGGGTTTGTTAATGGTACGTGTGATAGTCCAGCTATTTAGATATATTTAAGTCTTTTTTCATGTGGACCACATTTTAAAAAGTCTTTATTGACTTTGTACAACACTGCTTCTGTTTTACATTTTGGTTTTCTGGCTGCAAGGCATGTGTGATCTTAGCTCCCCGACCAGGGACTGAACCCACACCTGCATTAGAAAGCAAAGGCTTAACCACTGGACTGCCGGGGATGTCCTAGGCACTTTATATTTTAAAGAAAACTTGATTTTGTAGTACTTATTCTGGGATGAAATAAAGTCAGGCTGGCTGTTAGTATGAAGTACAGGATACCTAGCCAAATTCTTTATAGATGATGACAGTTGGGTTTATCAATATTCAGACTTGCTCCTCTAAAATGGTCACCAGGTGACTGCTCTTTGCCACATTAGCACCAAGTTCACGTGCAGTCTAATTCTGTGAACCTACCTCCTACAACAGGATCCACAGGATGGAGAAGTCCCAATGTTGTTGTTCCATCTGGTTTTCTCCTTTCAAATTCACACTGCAAAGACCCAAAGTATCCAAATGGCATAAACGGTTTTATATATGATACATATGTATGTTGCTCACCAGAAAACCTCACGTTAGGTTTAATCAAACTAATATTATAGGTGGCTATCATCATACTCATATCAACTTTCACATATATATATATATAGGTGCTGATGGGTTAAAGAAATAAAGGTTAGAAAATCTCAGAATTTTAAAAGAGCTGTGTGGGTGCTTAAGGCCACCAAGTTCTGTTTAAACTATTTTTAAAAAATATACTGAAAATCAGGGAAGGGTGCTAAACAACATGACTTCAAAAGACCGTGTATGTTTTCTTTTAATCTTAAAAGTATGTGGTTCATTTTCCAACATTTGAACACACTGCTCTGCTAAGTCACTTCAGTTGTGTCTGACTCTGTGTGACCCCATAGACGGCAGCCCACCAGGCTCCCCCATCCCTGGGATTCTCCAGGCAAGAACACTGGAGTGGGTTGCCATTTCCTTCCCCAATGCATGAAAGTGAAAAGTGAAAGTGAAGTCGCTCAGCCGTGTCGGACTCTTCGCGACCCCATGGACCGTAGCCTACCAGGCTCCTCTGTCCATGGGATTTTCCAGGCAAGAGTACCAGAGTGGGGTGCCATCGCCTTCTCCGTTTGAACACATTAATGTCCTTTTAAAAAAACCCAAACCCTTTTAGCCAGTAACAGAGGATAATATGAATTATGTACTTTAAAAACAAGTATATTACTACTTTTTCTTTTGTGAGTGCTGTCCTGAAGAGCTCTATGGCAGATATGGATTAAAAGTTCACAAGGAACTTAAAAACTAAAAGTTTCAGACAACCCGAATCAGTAGGTAATGAAAAGAAAGGAAAAGCTCCATCACCTGACTATTAACAAGCCTCCTGGTCAGCTTTCCTCCAGATTCCTTAACGATGCGGTCAATCTGCTCCTGCTCTCTTTCTACATTATTGCTTTTAAATTTATCTTCAAGCACATCTTTGTCTTTCCTGAAAGCACACATTAATACTAAGTAAAAAGAAAAGAAGAGGAGAAGATGAAAACATTAAAATGTAATTCCAAATATGAATACAACCAAAGTGGAGAAATTTGTGCTACTGACACCAATTAAAACTTTGCTCCCTGATGACCTGGTAAGGGGCCCCAATAACACACAAATACTAAGGCAAGCCAAGTAGTTGGTCAGTTCCCTCCTTGTGTTCAGTATTATTTGTTTTACACATTTTTCTTAGTATATTCATAAAAATGAACCATACCTCAAATATATTTTAAAAGCAGAGGGGAGTACAATTTGTTTTACAATTTGGTACACTGAAGTCCAACTTTTAAAATTTAAAATAAACATATATTACAATGTATAAATCTCAGAAATATAAGAAAAACCTATCACAAGTTCACTTTGTGTTGTAAGAGCAGAAGTCCCAACCTGCTAACTAAACCCCTCTCCCAGAGCTGACAGTGAGGTGCCAGGCATCGGGGCAGGTAGGCAGCAGCTGAGCGGGACGGACATGCACACAGCTGAGTCAGGCCGCATCAGCTGATGGCTGGCAGGACCGTGGTTCACACTGCTCCCACCAGCTGACGCTGAGTGGAAAACACGCACACATCTCAGTGGCAGCCCATGTGTTTAGAAGGCAGCTTTAACTGTGCTTGGGCTTAAGTACGGGCTCGACTCTTTTGTGGAATGAGGTAATGAATATACAACTTTTTCTTAAACGAATAGCTCTATTAATATAAACTCACTGACAGCATGAGTCCCTTGAGACTATTTACTGGTTTTAAAACGACTTCCCTACAGAATAGACATTCAGAACTATTTTCTGAACTGTGTTTAGACAATTACAAGAGAAAAAGGGTGTGAGATCATCAAAATGGACTTTGACAAAAGCCAACCAACCATGGACCCAAGGCAGGCCCCCAAATTGTATTTTCTCCCATTACTGGCATGGAAAAGACAGCTTTAACCACAATATTCCAAAGATTCCTTACTTTTTATTCTCCTTATTGGGGTTCCTGAAGCCCTGTGCCTCAGCATCTCCGGCGTCGCCCCTCTCTCTTGGCCAGGAGCCACTGTCCTCCCCACTCTGTGAGGTGTCTGTCCCGTCTCTCTGCTTCCGACTTTTCTGCAAGTCTGCCATGAAGTCTATGCTCTGCTTCAGGCTCTGAATTCTCTCCTGAAAATATTCAGCAATATTCTTATTGTATATTTGCCATTCTTTGTAAAGTAACGCATTTTCCCCCATAAGAGTTTACACTTATCCTGTCATTAATTAGGGAAGAAAAACAATTAAATGTAATCCTACTAACAGAGCAGAATAGTTAGGAACCAGGACAATAAAGTCTATTCCTTCAATTCAGATAATTTCCAACATAAGAGAAGGCTTTGCAACTTCACTGCATCATCAAAAAGTTCACAGGAGAGAATGTGTGAATAAAGACTAAATATTCTTAGCGGTGGTAAAGTTTAATAGTGTGTTAAAACTTCATATTTAATAGAACAGTTCATCTTTTGAAATTTAAGAATTATTAGATATTTAAAATGAGTATGTGAACATGGGAAGATTCTTACATTTTGGTATCCTGGGATGATCACTGAGGACTGGCATTTTTCTGTGTGAAAACATGCCTCAAAGAGAAAAGGCTGCTAGCGTAGTTTCTTTTTAAGAACTCATAATGTTCTAACCAAAGAAGTACTGTTGCTATTCTGTGAAACATGTGCTGAATTTTCCACTGCATCCCTTATGGCCTGTGGTTTCTGGACAAATGTTAAAGAGGCAGACTTGTTCCTAGCAACTACTCTGCCTTTTAATTCTGTGTTGTCAATGGACAAAATATGGAGCGTAGTCTCCTTAGGTCTACATAGTAACAGCAGGGAAGACTTCTACAGAATAACAGAAACTAGAACTGGGAAGGACCAGAGGTCATTCAGATAAGAACAATGTAGCCAGAAATGCTAAATGACTCAACTAAGGTCTCAGAACCACTGACTAAGAGCAGGCCTCTTGGATCTCATGATGGGGCCTTTCTCATCATACTCTGCTGTGTTAGCAGTGCAGGTTGTGACAGCCTCAGGAAACGGACCCTGCTAATTTTACTGCACTATAATTTTAAATTATATTAAAATATATATGATATATATATAAATACATATATAACATACAAATGCTGCTGCTACTGCTAAGTTGCTTCAGTTGTGTCTGACTCTGTGCGACCCCATAGATAGCAGCCCACCAGGCTCCCCCGTCCCTGGGATTCTCCAGGGAACAACACTGGAGTGGGTTGCCATTTCCTTCCCCAATGCATGAAAGTGAAAAGGTAAAGTGAAGTCGCTCAGTCGTGTCCGACTCTTAGCGACCCCATTAGTTCAGTTCACGTGTGTGTGTGTGTGTATGGGGGTGGGGGTAGAGAGAGAGAGAGACGGCTTCCCTCATAGCTCAGTCAGTAAAGAAGCTGCCTGCAATACAGGAGACCCGGGTTACAGTCCATGGGGTTGCAAGAGTTGGTCACAACTTAGCGACTAAATCACCATAATTTTTAAAATAATGTCAAAACTATTTAAGTAATAAATTTTATTGTGGACAAAGACATGGGTAAAGGAGAAAATAAGAACCTTGTTAATTTATTATCTAGACAGGAAAAGTGTTAACAGATTTAACATTCTAGTATTTTTTTTTTCTCTTTTTTTTTCTCTAGTTAATTTTTCTAAGCATTACACATATTAGCAAATCAGAATTATACTGAATGAGCAAATTTTCTTTCAGTTAATAAACTGTATCTCCATTAAATAGTCTTTAAAATATTTTAAGGAACTGTACAGTATTTTATCCCATGTGTGTCTCATGGTTTAATTAATGATCCCCTACTGAACATTTAACTTATTTTCAAGTTTCTGCTATTATAAATAAAAATCTCTAGGAATCCCTATCTCTTTAGAATAAATCAGAGGAGTAAAACAGCTTCCCTGGTGGCTCAGTGGTAAACAATCTGCTACAAGGCAAGAGACCTGGGTTCAATCCCCTGGAGAAGGGAATGGCAACCCACTCCAGTATTCTTGCCTGGAGAATCCCATGGACAGATAAGCCAAGTGGGCTATAGTCCATGGGGTCGAAAAGAGTTGGCCATGACTGAGCGACTAACACATGAGTAAAAATACTAGGTCAAAGGGAATGAGTATTTTTTAAGGCTTTTGATATTTACTGTTAAACTGCTTCCCAGAAAAGTTTTAACAATTTTTAGTGTTTGAGCATCCCACCAGTGTTTGAAATTTTCTCTGACTCCTTGGCAAACTGATTAGTACCATTAAAAAAAAAAAAAATACTGGACTTTTCCTGGCAGTCTAGTGGTTAAGACTTGGAACTTCTACCAAAGGTGGCTCAGGTTCAATCCCTGGAACTTAGGGGTGTGATAAAAAAAAAACAACAACTGATTTTTTAAAACAGGTCTTATTTTAATATGTACTTAAAAATGTTAGTTTGATTATTTCTATATGCATTTAGTGGCCATTTGTGTTTCCTCTTATGTATGTCACTTAAGTCATTTTTTTTAATTTTCATTTTAACTTTAGTTTACTTTACATTACTGTATTGGTTTTGCCAAACATTGACATTAATTCACGAGTGTACATGCGTTCACTTCTAGTACCTGAAACAAGAGGATGGCATATAGAAGATACTCAGTAAGTGTTGGTTAAATGAATGGGCTTGGATCACAAAGTTCTCGGTAACCTTTTAACTTCCATTCTAGAATTTTATAAAGCAGAACCTACATTAGGAATATTTTCAAACTTAAAAAAGTTGAGTTTAATTAATTTTACTTTAAAAGCTGAATGTTGAAGCTGAAAGTCCAATACTTTGGCCACCTGATGGGAAGAGCTGACTCATTTGAAAAGACCCGGATGCTGGGAGCATTGGGGGCAGAAAAGGGGACGACAGAGGATGAGATGGTTGGATGGCATCACTGACTCAATGGACATGGATTTGGGTGAACTCTGGGAGTTGGTGATGGACAGGGAGGCCTGGTGTGCTGTGGTTCATGGGGTCACAAAGAGCTGGACACGACTGAGTAACAGAACTGAACTTTAAAAGCAGTGTCTTTCTTTTTTGGCAACCAAAATGTCTCCAAATCAGCAAACTGTTTATCAATTCTCCATTTTACAAATGATTAAAGGGTTGATTCTTTGCCATTTATTATTAATGGCTAACACCTGTTTTGTCATACCTATATGTTTGATTCCTGGGTTGGGAAAATCCCCTGGAGACAACAGTATACCTATCACTTATAGGTATAGGTGTCGAACTTATACGTATTGAACTCTCATCCATGGGGTATAATTCTGTGAGGGAAGTGCTACTGTTATGCCATTCTACATGATGCTAAAACGGTTGAGAAAGGTTACATGGCCTGCCTAAGGTCACACAGTGTCTCAACAGCACAGCCAGCACCTGGAATTTGATTAGTCTGATCCAAGGTCACTATAAATATAATACAGCATTTAGTTTTTATTTAGGAGATCAAACAGTTATTCTTGATATGTCCACTCTATAAAAATAACAGGTCTACTAACAGTCACTATTTGTGTATAACTGAAAAAAAGGATGAATGACTGCTCTACAACTTTAACACTGAATTAAAAACCAGTTAGTTTTGAAGAGACACCATTCATGGAAGGGTGTGCGGGGCTCTCCTGGGAGATGTGCTATTAAAAGAGTAACTCAGAAGGTATAAATTTAAACATTTAAAATCACTGTTGTAAGAATCTCTCCCATCTAGGGTGGAGAGAATAGTCAACAGGAAGCTGTAACACAGGATGGGTAGGGCTCCTCAACAGGAAGAGATCTGAAGGAAAGGAAGACAACAGAGAGAGAAAGGGGAAAGTGGAGAGAAGGTGTTTTTGTGTGCTTCCAGCCACCCCATCCCCAATAAAATGCAAGAGCTTCTGGAATCATTTGCATCTTGTATTAACTACATTATTTAAAGATGAGAAAACAGTGGTAAATCAAAGTTGAAAAATTTACTTGGATATATTGTTTGAAAATCAAACTTTACTCTAAAAATTAAATGTGCATATTCTGGAGAAAACACTGCATTTGTTGGGTGCACCTTTACTTCAAATACAAAAATAAATATTTGCAGGTTAAAAAAATTTGGTCTTGGATTCTGAGTATTTCTGCAAAGGATGGGATAAACACTTTATATTCCCCTTTCCTCTGCATATTTTGCCAAAGATGGGTAACTAACTGGCTTATATTACAGCTTCCCAAGTCTTTAGGAAAGAGTGGAAATTGATGTTGTCTAAATATTAGGAGTGCAAGAATGATCATCAATCTAAATGTTTTTCTTTCTTCAGTTAAGGGGATCCAAGAATCTTTCAGAGCCAAGCACACAGACACCAAGACATCTGCAGCCCAAGGCAATTCTTTAAACGTAAAACTGTGATACAGATGATCACCACAAAAACTGGAAAACCATGTGCACCTGCGCACGACTTATCTCTGCTATTCTCCAACTCCCCTCAATTTTAGTCTGAGCTCTTGATTCCAATTTCCTTCTCTTCCTCATACCCATTTCTCTTTTTTTTTTTTTGCAAAAACATTCTATCTTGTTCTTCTTGGTATACTCCCTACTCTAGCTCTTATATAAAATCAGCATATTAATGCTAGCACTTATCTTGGAGACCTTCTTCTCTACAGATAAGAACACAGAGGCCCAAGGTCCACAAGTTAGTGGAAAAGAGATAAAACCAGAACCCAGTCTTCTGACTTCCTGCCAAGATAAGGTTTGTCTCAGTTAATTCCCCATCTATTCCGAGCTGTGAGTAAAACCTCACAACGCGTGATTCATCTGGTGAGTCCTCCTCCTCTTCCAGTAGGTGCAAGTGATCACTTCAGTTTCATCAGCCACTGCTCTGCAATGAGACTCCTGTCAGTCTTTGCCACTATCTATGGCATCTTTGTTTTAAATAAGTTACTGTATAAGCTTCCTCATGAAGCCTGATGATAATGATGTGTCCTCTACATACATTTCTCCCACTTCACACACCTTACTATGAATCGGTTCTTGTTCTTCAAGGGAGAATCTGCTNTCCAACTCCCCTCAATTTTAGTCTGAGCTCTTGATTCCAATTTCCTTCTCTTCCTCATACCCATTTCTCTTTTTTTTTTTTTGCAAAAACATTCTATCTTGTTCTTCTTGGTATACTCCCTACTCTAGCTCTTATATAAAATCAGCATATTAATGCTAGCACTTATCTTGGAGACCTTCTTCTCTACAGATAAGAACACAGAGGCCCAAGGTCCACAAGTTAGTGGAAAAGAGATAAAACCAGAACCCAGTCTTCTGA
The DNA here is from genome assembly GCA_006410935.1 of Redunca redunca. Classification (NCBI taxonomy): domain Eukaryota; kingdom Metazoa; phylum Chordata; class Mammalia; order Artiodactyla; family Bovidae; genus Redunca; species Redunca redunca. Next base: position 52,342 of record SJYQ01007403.1, read on the forward strand.
CTTCCTGCCAAGATAAGGTTTGTCTCAGTTAATTCCCCATCTATTCCGAGCTGTGAGTAAAACCTCACAACGCGTGATTCATCTGGTGAGTCCTCCTCCTCTTCCAGTAGGTGCAAGTGATCACTTCAGTTTCATCAGCCACTGCTCTGCAATGAGACTCCTGTCAGTCTTTGCCACTATCTATGGCATCTTTGTTTTAAATAAGTTACTGTATAAGCTTCCTCATGAAGCCTGATGATAATGATGTGTCCTCTACATACATTTCTCCCACTTCACACACCTTACTATGAATCGGTTCTTGTTCTTCAAGGGAGAATCTGCTCCTGTGGGGAGGTGGCTTTCAGACAATTACGAGTGATTGCCCATTTGTCTATTTCCTTTCTTTCTACTGGAAGGAGATCCTGTGCTTCATCAGAACATTAGCTTCCACCCCTGAAAAGGGAAACAGGGTGCTCTCCTTCCAAAAGATTTCATAACTCATGTAATCTATCCTGTCCTGGGATTCAAGATGATGTCTGTTTCACAGTCAATATAAGTCTATCAAATGAATACCAACTCAACAGCTTCCAAATAAATATTTACAAGTGAATGCCAATATTTATCTGTATCAATTCCAAATGAGAGTCTTTCCGCTGTAATTTTCTTCTTTATGTTAAAATTTTTTTAAATTTAGTATTTCCTACTTGAATATAACCTGTCTATAAAATAAAACCTGAACTGTATTGGATCTGTATCACTATGACCAAAATCAAAGGAGTATAAATTTTATAATAATTATTATTTATGACAAAGAATTTCCTTTACCTGGCTAAGAATTTTCATCCCTGAGTGCAACAGCTTTTTCGCAGCTTTATAGTAAATCGTCTCTGGTTTGTTGTAAATCATAGCGTTAGTACACATTAGTTTGAAGTTATCCTGCAGAGAAAATATTAGGGAGGAATGCATTTAGACAAAACAAAGTACCCTCCCATCCTGGTCTAAAATCATGCAGGTCCTCAAAAAACTCAAAACAATAACCATCAAACAAACAAAAACAAATCAGTAAAAAAACACCATCTTTCCTTTTGTTTACTAAACAACATTAATAGCAATTTATTAAGTTTTAAAACTAACAAAAGAAATACTGCAAAATTAATTTAAACATCCTACTACATTCCTTTACAAATTCTTAAACATTCTATAGTAACTACATAAACTTCAGATTCTGAGATAAAATTTTAAAATGGGTTCCTTTAGTATAATCTTATTGCACACAAAGAGAATTAGAAAATACTTCTATCTTACATTTAATAATTACTGAGTATTTAATTAAAAAATCCTTAGTTTAAAAACAAACATCTTAATTATCCATTGATGAATTGAATATTTTATTTGGATCTTGACTGAAAACTGGGACAACTGTAAATTATCCTAACAATATTTCCTACCAGAGTCAAATTAACTGAGCAAAAATGGCAAAATATTTACACTAATTTACTTTTAAGTGTTTGGATACTATTATAAGCTAAATATAATTCGCAGAATGTTGCAAAATCATGTCAACCTGAAATAAACCATACAACTTCAAAGACTTACAACATTTAACCAGAGTAGGCAAACTATCAAAACTGTACTTTTGGTTTAAATTTCAAAGTATGCACATGTGCTAGGGAACTCAATTCTATTGCGTATTTTCATGGTTAAGTAATTTTTACATTGTATAAATATGAGAGTGATTATGCCATGGCCTTACTAAATAAAAATGATAAAAACTCAACAAAAAAGAATCTGACCCCCAGTCTCCTCTGAATTTAAAACATTTAAGCCCCACTATTTAATAACTAGTGATGACAGCTTAAAACATTTAATGTAATGAAAATAGGTGGGCTGAATATTATCTAAAAGTACATGAGAAGACTGAGTCAAGTGTCACAATAAATTTGGTATTAAATTTAAAGCAGAAGAAGTATATGTGGATCCTCAGTTCTTGGCCAAGTCTCTGATTAGTTAGGATTTTGTTAGGTCATCATCTCTAGGAATCTGAGGAAAGCTATGGATCCACTCCTCAAGCACACACATGTAATACAGAGGTGAACACAAAATTTCCCTGTAATTTTATAAAATTCCTGATCCCTCTAAACGCTCATCCATGGCTACCCAAAGGACCCCAGGTTCAGAACCTTTGTTATAGATATTCTGAAAAGCTTCCATTCCATTAAAATTATTAAATATATACTTGGGGAAGGAGAGGCAAATGAGGGGAGACAAACTAGATGACTACCACACTAAATGACCACTGGTCCTATAACTGGAAAAAGTACAATCATTCTACAGACTACAGGTCTGATCCATTACTTCATGAATCTTTTACAATTTATTTATTTATTTAGTAACACTTTCTGGTTGTGCTGGGTCTTTGTTGCTGCGTGGGCTTTCCTCTAGGTGCGGAGAGCAGGAGCTACCCTCTGGTTGTGATACATGGACTTCTTAGTGTCGCGGCTTCTCCCAACAGGGCACAGGCTCAACAGTTGTGGTGCACAGGCTTAGCTGCTCTATGCCATGTGGGATCTTCCCGGGTCAGGGATTGAACCTGCATCTCCTATCCAATCCCTGGGTTGGGAAGATCCTCTGGATAAGGGCAAGGCTACCCACTCCAGTAGTCTGGCCTGGAGAATTGCATGGACTGTATAGTCCAGGGAGTTGCGAAGAGTCAGACACGACTGAGTGACTCTCACTTTCACTCCTCCATTGGCAGGCAGGTTCTCTACCACTGAGGCTCCAGGGAAGCCCTATTATTCCATGAATCTTAACTGTCATGTGCTAGACTTTACTGGATTTTTGTGTAATGGCAATTGTTCTTTCATAAAGTTGAATGACCTTTCTGCATACTTTCAAGTATTAAAAAAAAAAAAACCTCAAACAGTTTAATGAGCTAGATAAGCTAATTAAATATTACATGGGGCTATTGAATTTTCCTGAGAAAAAAATATAGCTCTACAGAAAACTCCAAAGTTAAAAATAGTTGTTCATTTTAATTATGATAAATCTCGACCATTTGCTCAAAAACACTTAGTGGGCATACTTCTACTCTCTCTTGTCATCGTAAGGGAAAGATCAAAGGAAAGTTATTCACAGAAAGGAAAAAAAAAACTGAAAAATTTTCCATTAAGCAATAATAAGATCAGAAACATGCTGAAATAAACAGTTTTAGCTTAATTTTCACCAGATGAAAAGTTGAGAAAAATTTCTGTTTCTCTGAATACGAGAGAATATAATTCAGGTTTTTCAGAGTGAAATATACATTCAAACTGATAGTAAAGACATAGTTAAATGCTAGTATTATTCATAAAATTCAGCTAATCAACGTGCATGAAAAGAAAAAAGAGACCAAGTAAAGATAACATTTACTATCTTATTTTCCTTCTATAAATGATTACAGTCTAGCCCTTGGGTCAGATGAAAACACTACAACATTCATTCAGAAAAAAAAACAAAGGTAGAGTAGACACACTGTTTAAACATTTGACTTTGTGGTGGTTTGGTACAGAGCAAATTAAAACAGAAAACACACGGCCCCTTTTCTTAGGATGATTAAAATGAAAAGCTTAACTCTGAAACCAGCATCTACATCAAGACTATTTAAAGATAGAAAAATGTCAACTATAACACTAGGCATGTGTATCATCTTCGTGGCTTGTAGGTTCTTTACTTCTAATTTTAAAATTTCTTATTGCTGAATGTTGAAGAAAATATGCTAAAAAAAAATATAGCCAAAGTGAATTCAGGGAGCAACTCACTTTCATCAAACTAGAAAATATAATTGAACTTCTGCTTGGTATTTCTTGACAAGCCAATTTATTCTCTATTTTACATGTCCAGAAACAGAAACTACTCTAAATCAACTTCCATTAAGATAATGACTTTGTTTAATATTTTGTAGAAATCTATAATGGAAAATAATCAAGAAAAAAATACACAGCCAAATCACTTTGTGGTATACCTGAAACCAACACAACATTGTAAATCAACTATACTTCGATTAAAAAGCTATCAATTTTACCTGTATTCATCTGAAACTTAAAATCAAACATTTTCATCTTAAAGGTTGAGAAAATATTTCATAGAACACATGAATTTCAAAATTTTACCAAAACCCACAAAATAATAAAGACAGCAGATGACTTATTTTGTCTGGTTTTCTATCACCAAGCTCAAACATGTTTTCTAAGACCAAAAAAATACAGATTTTTGGATATTAAAACAAACTTGAGAATGATTCTGAATACCAGACACGCAGATTTCTACAAAGACTTCCCATACACAGGATCCAAAAGTCTGACTCTTAATTGAATAGATACTGTAGCATAGCTCAGTCTATTCTCCAACACAACATAAACAACAAGTTACCTTCAGCTCTTCTATGGACTGGTAATCATTGTTCTTGATCTTTTCTTTCATGGTACTAAAATCCATTGGGTGTTTAATGATCATGGAGTAGCCAGGGGCAATAAAATCAGTCACAGGAAATGAAAAGAAAGCACTTGGGTCTTTTCTGTGAGGACAGGAAAAAAGCAAATTTTATTTCTACTACAAACAAAATTACTGGTCAAGGAGTATTAAGTCAGAGGAAATCCTTCAGATGTAGAATTTGTTGCAGGCTAATATGTTTTTCACTAAAAATTGAAGTAATGATTTTAAAGACTAATAACTATTTAATAAGGTTCAGATGCTTTACATATAAATTGTACCCTTAAGACAGAATCTTTTAAAATATGCAGCTTAATTAATTCGCAACATCTCCAACACAGGGAAAGATGAAACAAAATAAGAAATCTCGACTAACTAAAAAATGTCTTGTACTCTGGGAGATTAATACTATGTATTTTTTATTAACCATAGAGAAAAAGCAGAAATAGTAACTAAAATGCACGTCTGCAGTCTTCCACACTGGTTTCTAGCTAGGGTTGGACTCTTGGTGGGCCACAGAACTGTTGCATCCTCATGAGTACAGGTGGCCCTCTGTATCTGTGGGCTTCCCAAACGTGGGTATGAGAGCTGACTGTTCACTGGACTGCTGCCATTTTCTGTAAGGGACTTGAGCATCCTTGGATTCTGGTACCCAAAGGGGCTCCTGGAATCAATCCCATGTGGCTACCAAAGGACAACCATATATATTTTCTTAAATGAATGGGTATAACTTCTATCGTGTGTGTAGGCGACTGCTCAAAAAATGGACATTAAAAAGGTTATAATACCTCCAAACTTGAGACTCAGTGCTTTCTATCATGGGTTTTTAACCCTGGCTGTGCATGAGAATCATGAGAGAAGCTTTAAAAAGAATTCCAGTGTGGTGGGAGGCTAAACCTAGACCCACTACATGCGAATCTCTTGCGGGAGGAAGAGTGGTCCAGGCACTGGTTTTTCTAGGGTTGAACTTTGGTACTTACAGGATAGACAGAGTTGAAAACCACTGCTCTATATGATTAGTTCATTAGACTGTTATTTTCCTCTGGAAATTTGGCATATCAAAGCTTTCTTACTCCAAATAACCACAGCATTAATAATGCTTAAAAAGTCACAATAATGGAAGCAATTTAATGTTCTGAGCAATGTGAACATTCTCAGACTTAGAGAGACTGACAAGTAGATTTCTCTTACGGAGACATCATTAACTTATATTCCGGTCTCATATTGCAAGAAACAAAATTAAAAGGTAGCCAAACACTTTATAGTCAAAAATTCTAATTGAGTTGGAATGCTCAGTACTTACCTGTTCACTCCTTTGGGACAAGCAATGAATGATTTATTCAAAATTTCTCAACTGTTCTTTAACATCAGAAAGGAAGAAAGATCACTGATTTCTGATTTTCACTGCAAAACTGAATAGGTGTCGAATACAGATAGCTTTATTTTAAAAAATATTTATGATAAGTTCTGGGGTTGACATATAAGTCCAACACAGTCAGAAGAAATCTCACTGTATGAATGCATGCCCCATATCCATGAATCCTCTGCTAATAATGTAGATGTCTTTGGGCTAAAACTTTAAATTCTGAGTGAATTGAGGTATCAAAATAAATATTTTAACAAGGATCAAGTTATTCTTTTCTCTTTTAAGAACTTCACATTGGTTTTATCAAGATACTATACTTTTTAGAACAAATTTCTACATTTAAGAGAGGGTACAAATCTTATTTATGGTATTTTGTTTCTTCTCCCAGACTTGGTAATTACTGAACACTCACAGCAGTGATAAGCAGCACAGACATATAGAAGGTGTTTTGCTCTATTAGCAAATGGAAATACCTGGATTATTTAATCTTGGTTTAAAGCTTTAACATCAGAAGTTACTTTAGATTAAGGAAAAATCTGCCATTAAGAGGATTATGTAACACTCTTCAAGCTGCCAGTTAAAACAAACCAAATGAGAACATCTAAAAGTCACCCTCTTGGAGCACTCCTATTGCCAGGCAAAATATTTATCATCCACTTTAAAATCAAGTACATTTGGATATAGGCCACAATATGTGATTTGAAATAATAATAATAAAAAGAAGTGGTTTGGATCCTCTATTTCCCATTTCAATTTCCATGTTATAAAAATGCTAGAAAAAAATTCACCTCTGCAGTTGTCTCATCAGTTGATTCAAAGCTTCTTGAAGAGGTGTCTGTTCTACTTCTAAAGCAAAGAAAGAAAAGCGTTTTAAAAGAGAAGATCTAGAGAGTATTGTTTAGCTTATTTTCTATACATGACTTATCTCATACCCATCATTAAATTATCTCATCCAGAAACTCCATTTATTTTTCAAATATGCTGAAGTAAGAGAACAAGAAGTTTGAAAAAGAAATTAACTTAAAGTTCTTAAGCAGTAATATAAGAAAATGTAAACAAATTTTAATTTAACAGCTTTTAAACTTTTAGCTTTCCCTGGCTAACATCCTTAAAATAATTTCAGCTTCCTCATTCAGGACAGTTAATTCAGAGTTATTCCAACCTTCTTGTTTGGCTAAAGAGCTTGCAAGAGGCTTCTCAGGAGGCAAGTCTAATCGTACAGGGGCCTGACACTGTAGGTCTTTTTCTGCCTCAATATCCACATGGTCACGATCTCGCTTTCTTTTATCCTCCTAAATGGAACGAAAAGAGATAACTTAGAAATATTTCAGAATTGATTCCTTTAAAATAAATCATTTAATTTCAGTGGAAAAAAATAAGATGCCACTGAAGATGATTAATAATGAAATCTTAATGTTATTTTACTGCCATCTACTGGGAAATAAGAGAATATCATGTTCATAAATGGGGGGGAAGTGCTTCCATATGCTAGAATTAACTAATCAGAAAAATAATACTATTCATAAAAGCAAAACAACACACCAGGAGTAAATCTAATAAAAGATGACCAATTACCTTTTAGGAAAAATTGTGAAACATTATTGAAAGGCCATTGTGAAAGACCTGAATAAAGGAGATATACCATGTTCATGAACTGAAAGATAGTTCGCTCCAAAGTAATATATAAATAAAATGCAAAGCCTATCAAAATTGTAAGATAGGATTTTCCATGATCTACAAATTCATGTAAAAAGGCAAATAACTCAACAGAAAATGGGTAAAGGAAATCACAGGTAAGCCCCAGAAAAAACACCTAGAAATGTTAAGAAACATGAAAACTAGCTTCAAGATCCCTGGAACTCTGGGAATTATGAATTTAAAAACCAGAAGGTACTTCACATCTCTATGAGTGGTAAAAATTAAAATGTCTGAAAATGTCAAGTTTTGAAAAAAATGGGCTCTCATACCTTGCAGTGCACGTGTGTGTGCTAAATCGCTTTAGTTTTATCTGACTCTGTGTAACCCCATGGACTGCAGCCCACCAGGCTCCTCTGTCCACAGGGATTTCCCAGGCAAGAATACTGGAATGGGTTGCCATTTCCTTCTCCAGGGGATCTTCCCAAGCTGGGGACTGAACCTGCGTCTCCTGCGTTGGCAAGTGGATTTTTTACCAATGACCCACCAGGGAAACCCATGACAACCTTTTACCCTACTTCTCAGTGATTCTACTCCTGGGCATATGCCCTAGAGAAACTTCCTTTCACAACTGTACATGAAGACATGCACAAGACTATTTACTTCAGCACTCTGTGAAATAGTGAACAATTAGGAACAACTTACTAAAAGGAAAATCCTACTAAAAGGAAATAGATTAATTATGGCATATTTACATAGCAGGTAAAATTAATAGGCTAAAGTTATACTGTATCAGCATGTATTATGTTTAGAAATAATTTCTAGAGGAAAAAGTTGAGAACTGTTACGAGATCAGCTATGTAAGTTTTGAAAATATATAAAGTGTACTTTACAAATATACACAGAAGTAGTAAAATTATAAAACAAGTTTACATGTTATACACAAATTCATGGTTCTCTCTAGGGAATGAGGAAGAGGAATGGATTCTGGGACGATACACAGAAAGCTTCTTTGGTGTCTGTACTCTGATATCTTTAAAAAAACATAAAACCAACCAAACAGCAAAATGTTGTGTTTTACTAAAGCTGAATGGTTGGCATCCAGGAAATAGTTTTTTTAAAAAAATCCTGTTTTTTGCCTCTTAAAAATTAAATTTTAGAGTAAAATTGCCCCAAACTATCTATTTTACACTCCTGAGAATCAAGATTCTCAATAGGATCTTATTTTCTTGGTCTACGTCCTAATTTCTTATTCTAGTATCCAGAGCGGTGGTTCTCAAAGTGTGGTTCCCAGACTAGCAACATCAGCATTATCTGGGAAATTACTAGAAATGCAAATTCTGAGGTCTCATGAAGGTTCTCAAGCGTCAGCGTGCATCAGAATCACTTCAAAGTCTTATTAGAACACTAGTGATTAGGTCCTGTCCCCAGAGTTACTGATCCAGGAGGTCTAGTGTAGAGTCTGTGAATCTGCATTACTAACACGTTTCTAGCTATGTGGGTGTTGCCCATGCAGGGATCACACTTGGAATATCAGTGATACAGAGCTTCACATGCTATAGTCCAAAGCATCTAATACAGAAAATACGACTGGCTGAAGCTCCAGAGAACCATGTTATAAATTGTACTTACTGTGTACTTGAGGTCAGTTTCCCTTAAGTTGACTGGTGTCTTTTTTTATGGCCCTATGACATACTCTGGAGCAATAATTTTTGACTCATGGAAGTTCTGTATCTTTTCCCCAGAAAAACGGGCATTAATCTTTTGTAGATTGGCAGGTTTTGAACATCTGTTCAGTGGAAAAAGACCTGAGAGAAGATCTCTTCCTGCTAAATGTAAACAGTGGATAAAGGACAGCTTGAAAGGCAATTAAGCACTCTCCTAGGTGGAAAGAACTAAGGCCTTAGTGCAAAAAGTCTAGAGTAGGGATTGGCAAACTTTTTTGGTGAACAGCCAGGTAACATATAATTTAGGCTTTGTGGTCCATAACGTCAGTGACAACTATTAATATTAACCTTTGCCAGTATAGCAAGAAAGCAGCCACAGATAACATAATGGGTGTGGCTGTGCTCTAATAAAACTTTATTTACAAAATCAAGTGGTGAAGAAAGCAGCCACAGACAACATAATGGGTATGGCTGTGCTCTAATAAAACTTTATTTACAAAATCAAGTGGTGTTGGCTCTAGTTTGCTGACACATGGTCTAGAGGCTCAAGTTCTTGCTATAGCTTCATCTTTAACACACTCTGACCTTCTTGGGCACTCATTGACTTTCACTAGCCTCTTTATCAGCTGCAAGATAGAGATTCAACTGTTGAGTTTTATTTAACTTACAGAGTTTATGAGATGGTGAAATGACCATGAAATAGAAAAGTTGAAAAAGTACCAAAGGAAGGTATTATGTTTCTGAACTACCCCTATCTGGTAACTTCATCTAGTTAGCCTGGTCTACAGTAAGCACTTTACTATTTGGTATGGCAAGAGAATATAGCCTTCCGGGCTAGAGTCCAAAGGAGAAAAAGAATATAAATAACATATACTTGGAAACTACCCTAAAGTGAAAGTAGATATTGTAACATGTTATTGCCAGACTAGATATTAGGAGATCTAGCTTCTAATTTACTAGAATGTAAACTTGAACAAGTTCTACTGTTTCAGTCTCAGTCTCACCTATAAAACAAGAGGCTTTGATCCCCACAGTTCTTTCTCCACCTAACACTCTGATGATTCCTACCTTTCAATTTTCTTTTTCATGATTCCAAAATACTACTGAATCCAATTGTTAACATCACTTACTGAAAGTAAGATATGTAAAACCAGAAGTTAATACAACGTATTTTGCTAATTACACAGAGAAAACTAAACAGAAGTACTAGAGCCATTTAACTTCAGGTAGGAGGGTTTATAATTACAGTTTATAAAATGGGTTCAAATTCTGGCTTTGACACATTAGCTATGAGGTCATGGAGTAACTACATAAGGTGGAGCAGGGCCTAATTTCCTCATTCTTAAAATAGACACAATAATGTATACAATACGTACCTTAGAAGCTTGTTTTGAGGATTAATAAGTGCATGTGAATTTTTAGCACAGTGCCTAGCACATGATAAATATTCATTCATGCATTCAATAAATAAATGGCATTCTACCTTGTGGACACACACTGGTGGATAAACAAACACAGCCCTGCCCTTAGGAAGCCGACAGTGTAAAATGAGGCAGACGTTAAACTTGGTAAAAAAAAAAAAAAATGCAAACAGATTTCAAGGAGAGAATAACTGCTGGATGAGTCTAATTTAGAACTGGAGAAGTGTGGGAGGACTTCTATGAGAAGTAGCATTTGAGCTGAGATCTGAAGGAGAGAATTTAGCCAGTGTGGGGGTGGAAGTCAGGGTGGAGGTGGAAACAGAATTCCAGGGAGAGTAAATATTCTGTGTGTATGTAGGTCTGAGGCAGAAGAGAGAAACAGCAGCTATTTCTGTAACTACAAGCACACTGCACTTACATCAAACTGGATTCCTATTTATCCATGACTCAAGGGTAAGTTATTTTATTGATTTGTAAAACTTTTTTTTTTTTTATTGAATGAAGTAAATCTTCGCTCATATTATCACTACTAGCTCACTGAACTATGTTACAGATAGACACGCTTGCCTGTTTCACTGGAGTTCCTGGTGGGGAGGGAGGGGTTCAAGTGTTATTCAGCTCTCTACCCCCAACCCCAATAATGCCTAATACATAATATTTATAGAATTAATCAATCATTAAGAGATAGCATGAAGAAGGAACAAGAAAGCATGAGAATTACCAGCTGAAGTTCTAGGCATTATCCTTCAGATGGGTCACTTTTCAGAAGATGTATAGATAGATATCTGGGCTTTCTTGGTGGTTCAGATGATAAACAATCTGCCTGCAATGCAGGAGACTCAGGTTCAATCCCTGGGTCAGGAAGATCCCCTGGAGAAGAGAACGGCAACCCACTCCAGTATTACTGCCTGGAGAATTCCATGGACAGGGGATCCTGGCGAGTTAACAGTTCACAGGGTCACAAAGAGTCATACACGACTGAGTGACTTTCACAACAACAACATATACAGGTATTGATGTTAGTTGCTCAGTCACGTCCGATTCTTTTTGACCCCATGGACTACAGCCCACCAGGCTCCTCTGTCCATGGAACTCTCCAGGCAAGACTTGAGTAGGCAGCCATTTCCATCTCCAGGGGATCTTCCTGACCCCGAGAGTGAACCTGGGTCTCCTGCATTGAACAGATTCCTTACCGTCTGATCCACCAGGGAAGCCTATATCTGAATATTGCTTCCAGTGCAAACTGCAAAACAGTTTCAGAACTTTGCTTTAACAGCTGACTTTATAATTCAAGGGAAAAAGTCGCTTTTATTACTTTGAAGCTATACTTCACCTTCAGCCCTACACTGAAAGCAGCACCTGTCCCACAGTTTAGCCCTTGGATGCTCCCCTGTCCCCATGGCAGAATGAGGAACACCATCCTCTGGACTCTCAGAACACTTCAGTCACACCTCTGTTAGAGTGTACCAGGCCATGAAGTTTATCTTTTTGTGTCTGATTCCCCAGCCTAACTCTGAGGTCCTATAGAGTAGGAACTGTATTTTATCTTTATTATTTGAGTCTAGTATTATACATAACAGGTTTTTGGCAGATATTTGCTGAATAAACAAACAAAAAATCCTTGTATCAGAGGGCCAATACTGCTCTTATGTCCTTAGTCAAGAGTCCTCCTTTTCTCTTGGAAGATCCTGTGTGACTAAGAGGATCGCCTCAGGAGAGCACAGCCAAGTGGGGTGAAGTGGGGAGGATTTTCTGCTGACTGGAATAAGCCATAGCAGCCCTGAGACCCTGGGTGTGGCAGACTCACACAAAAGAAGTCAATGAATTGTGTTTTGACAGAATTTCCACTTTCTTCAACAATTACCGTCATTCATTTCTCCTCTTGAGTAATAAGCTACTTTACAGTTAACTCAGCAACAAAATAAGATACTAACAGTACCTAACCCATAAAGCTGTGAAGTATTTAAATAGTAAAGAACGCAGAACAATGCTGAGCATAAACACTCCAAAGTCAGTTTTTATGAACATGTATGCCTCCTGGGACCTAGTACAAGACTTTAATAAAATGGGAATCTACTGTATAGGAAAAAGTTTAAATTTTCATTAAAAGTTTTATTTATATTAATTCAAAAAGATGTAAGACTATGTTCACTGCAGCAGTATTTATATAGCCAAAATATGGAAACAAACTGAATGCCTATCAATGGATGAATGGAAAGAAAATGCCACACTAAAATGAAATATTACTCAGGCATAAAAAAAGATGAAATCTTGCTATTTGCATCAACATCGATAGACCTTGAGGGCATTATGCTAAAGTGAAATAAGTCTGACAGAGAAAGCCAAATACAGTTATGATTTCACCCATATGTAGAACATAAAAAACAAAAAAGAAAACAAAATAAATGAAAAAACCAAACCAAACCAAAATTCCCAAACACACAGACACAAAGCATTAGCAGTGGTTACCAGAGGAGAATGTGGAGGAGGGTGAAAGGGATAAAATGAATCAATTGTATTGTGATGGATGGGAAGTAAATTTTGGTGGTGAGCATGCTATAGTGTACACAAAAGACAAAATATAATGCTGGACCCATGAAACTGATATGTTATGAACTGTTACATCAATAAAAAATAAGTTTTACTTAACTCTAGTATTGTGAATAATGTCCTATGAATGCTTGTTGTTTTTGTCGCTCACTCTGACTCTTCGTGACCCCACAGACTACAGCACACCAGGCTTCCCTGTCCTTCACCATCTCCTGAAGCCTGTTCAAGCTCATGTCCATTGAGTCGGGGATGCCATCCAACCATCTTGTCCCCCGTCTCTTCTTTTCCTCCTGCCCTTAGTCCTTCCCAGCATCAGCGTCTTTTCTAATGAGTTAGCTCTACACATTAGGTGGCCAAAATACTGGAGCTTCAGCTTTAGCATCAGTCCTTCCAATAAATATTCAGGATTGATTTCCCTTAGGATTGACTGGTTTGATCTTTTTTGATCTCCCTGCAGTCCAAGGGACTCTCTTCTCCAACACCACAGTTCAAACGCATCAATTCTTCAGCACTCAGCCTTCTTCATGGTCCAACTCTCACATCCATACATGACTACTGGAAAACCATAGCTTTTGACTAGATGGACCTTTGTCGGCAAAATAATGTCTCTGCTTTTTAATATGCTGTCACAGCTCTTCTTCCAAGGAGCAAGGGTCTTTTAATTTCATGGCTTCAGTCACCATATGCAGTGATTTTGGAGCCCAAGAGAATAAAATCTCTCACTGTTTCCATTATTTCCCCATCTATTTGCCATGAAGTGATGGGACCAGATGCCATGATCTTAGGTTTTTGAATGTTGAGTTTTAAGCCAACTTTTTCTCTCTCCTCTTTCACCATCATCAAGAGGCTCTTTAGTTCCTCTTCGCTTTCTGCCCTAAGGGTGGTATCAACTTCACATGAGGTTATTGATATTTCTCCCAGCAATCTTGATTTCAGCTTGTGCTTCATCCAGTCTGGCATTTCACATGATGTGCTCCGAATATAAGTTAAACAAGCAGGGTGACAATATACAGCCTCGATGTACGCCTTTCCCAATTTGGAACCAGTCCATTGTTTCATGTGTGGTTCTAATTGTTGCTTCTTGACATGTATACAGGTTTCACAGGAGGCAGGTAAGGTAATCTGGTATTCCCATCTCTTGAAGAATTTTCCACAGTTTGTTGTGATCCACACAGTCAAAGGCTTTAGCGTAGTCAATGAAGCAGATGTTTTTCTGGAACTCTCTCGCTTTTTCTGTGGTCCAACAGATGTTGGCAATTTGATCTCTGGTCCCTCTGCCTTTTCTAAATCCAGCCTGAACATCTGGAAGTTCTTGGTCACGTATTGTTGAAGCCTAGCTTGGAGAATTTTGAGCACTACTTTGCTAGCATGCGAAATGAGTGCAACTGTGTGGTAGTTTGAACATTCTTCGGCACTGCCCTTCTTTGGGATTGGAATGAAAACTGACCTTTCCCAGTCCTGTGGCCACTGCAGTTTTCCAAATTTGTTGGCATCTTAAGTGTGGCACTTTAACAGCATCATCTTTTAGGGTTTGAAAATAGTTCAGCTGGAAGCCATCACCTCCACTAGCTCTGTTCGTAGTGATGCTTCCTTAGGCCCACTTGACTTCGCACTCCAAGATTTCTGGCTCTAGGTGAGCGATCACATCATCGTGGTTATCTGAGTCATTAACATCTTTTTTGTACAGTTCTTCTGTGTATTCTTGCCACCTTTTCTTAGTATCTTCTGCTTCTGTTAGGTCCATACTGTTCCTACCCTTTATTGTGCCCATCTTTGCATAAATTGTTCCCTTAGTATCTATAGTTTCCTTGAAGAGATTTCTAGTCTTTTTCAGTCTAGCGCCTTCCTCTATTTCTTTGCATTGTTTACAGAGGAAGGCTTTCTTACCTCTCCTTGCTAATGCTCATAATTTTAAAAAATTAAAGAAAAACACTTGTTATTTTATTCTGATAACATCCTTAGTAACAGGACTAGCCTAAATTCTTTGAATATCTACACCTGAAGCTGACTAGCAAAGCAGTCAAAATAGAATTTGGGTTAGATTATGCTTTTCTGAAGAACAGGTTTGAGTTCTAATAAAAGAATACAGACTTCTCATCTGAGCTATTTCAATGAAAAAGTCTCCCTACACTCACTATTCTCTTCAATATCTGCTGATACTGTTAACAGATTATCATTACTAAGGCTCAACTTTTTATCTTTCTTTCACTCAGTAAGTTTTTGATTCTCCACAGCTTACATATTCAAGTTCAAATTCCATACTCTGACATCTCAACCACCTTTTGGATCTTATCCTATGCTCCTCTTCATGGATTCTGTGCTTTAAGAAAGAACTACTTATGTCCCTTATAGACACCCTCACATTTGCCCACTATCATGCTACTGTTCTTAATTCTCTCCTGGGTGTGTAAGCTTCCTTACCTTCACAGTAATGCAACATTCTGTTCAGGGGTCAGCTTCTCAAGTCAGTATATAAATGAAAACTGGGTTGTTCGATTATCTTTGAAAATACTTTAAGTAGCCCATGAAATATAATACTCATGGCCTTTTACACATATGATCCCTTATATTTAATTGTATGATATGAAAAGAATATTTCTACTGTACTACATAATAGCTCAGAATCTACTGCTGCTACTGCTGCTAAGTCACATCAATTGTGTCTGACTCTGTGCGACCCCACAGACAGCAGCCCGCCAGGCTTCCCTGTCCCTGGGATTCTAGGTTAAACAGGGGCTCTGTATCAACCTAGAGGTGTGGGATGGGGAGGGAGATGGGAGGGAGGTTCAAAAGGGAGAGGATATATGTATATTCATGGCTGATTCATGTTGAGGTTTGACAGAAAAACAACAAAATTCTGTAAAGCAATTATCCTTCAATAAAAAAAAAATTTTAATGCAAAAATCTACAGGTATACTGCTGCTGCTAAGTCGCTTCAGTCGTGTCTGACTCTGTGCGACCCCATAGACGGCAGCCCACCAGGCTCTCCCGTCCCTGGGATTCTCCAGGCAACAACACTGGAGTGGGTTGCCATTTCCTTCTCCAATGCATGAAAGTGAAAAGTGAAAGTGAAGTCGCTCAGTCGTGTCCAACTCTTAGTGACCCCATGGACTGCAGCCTACCAGGCTCCTCCATCCCTGGGATCTTCCAGGCAAGAGTACTGGATTGGGGGTGCCATTGCCTTCTTCTCAGAATATACAGTTGACCCTAAATCGACTGTAGTGTAACATCACTATACTCTGATTTCTAAATACCAGCTCCAATGCTACTTTCTGAGCAGTCTTCTGTGATTCCCCTCAGTGCCAAGGGATCTAGGACTCTCTTCTGCCTCTGTTAGGGCACTGATTTTATGTTTCCATATACTCTAAAGGGATTGAGGGTTGGGGTCCATTTCAACAACTCTTTTAGGCTAAAGAGCTCTTTTAAGAGCAGCATTAGAGTTCTTGTGCTAGCCCTGTGTCCTTGAGCAAGTTACTTAACTTCTCTGAGCCTCAGTTTTCTTATCTATTTAAAAGAGATAGTAATCCAGCAATTCTCCTTCTGGATATACATCCAAAAGAAATGAGTGCAGGATCTCAAAGAGATACATGTATACCCATGTTCACAGCAACATTATTTATAATAGCCAAAAGGTAGACGCAAACCAAATATCCATTGATGGATGAATGGATAAACAAAATTTGATATATCCACACAATGCAATACTATTCAGCCTTAAAAAGGACAGAAACTCTAACACATGCCACAACATGAATACACCTTAAGTGAAAGAAGTCAGTCACAAGAAGACAAATACTGTGTTACTGTATTCCACTTATGTGAGATACGTAGAGCAGTGAAATTCAGAGAGATATAAAGCAGAATGGTGGTTACCAGGGGCGAGGAGGAGGCGGAGGAGGAAATGGGGAGCTGTTTCATGGTTATGAAAAAGTTCCAGAAATTGGTGGTACAACAATGTGCACATTCTTAACACTACCAGACACTTAAAAATGATAAAGATGGTAAATTTTATACTGTATGTATTTTACCACAATTTTAAAAAAGAGAGAGACAATAATGCCAGACTTACAGGATTACGGTAAAGTGAGAAGACGCACATGAAGCACTGAGCACACAATCGGGACTGTGACAGTGGCTTTTTAACTGCCAGTCATCATCTGTAAAGTGTACATACAGCTCTTAGCAATCAAACACAGTGGATGGTGTTAAAGACTATTGCTTTATAGGAAGAAACATTATTGATCCCATCTGTTGGGCATTTTATCTAATATAATCAGTGCCTTCCTACTCAAAAGGACATTACTAAATTGTAAGACATCTTTGAAAAATTACAGGGTTTTGTATTGTAAAATCTGTGCTCCCCTAAAACTTTATATTTTTCTAAGTAAAAGACTCTTGATTTTTATTAGGATATAATCCCCCTAACTAAAACACATTTCCTAACCTTCCTAGCCAGTAGAGTGGCTAAATGATGAATTACAAGAAGTTATTAATGCCTTTTAGAAAAACACTTTAAAAGGGAAAAGGCACATCCCTTGCATTCTTATACACTAAAAATGAAAAGTGAGAAAGAGAAGTTAAGGAAACAAGCCCATTCACCACTGCAACAAAAAGAATAAAATATTTAGGGATAAATTTACCTAAAGAGACAAAAGACCTATTTGCAGAAAAGTATGACACTGATGAAAGAAATCAAAGAAGACACAAACCATGTTACTGGATTAAATGACTATAACCCAAAGTAAACTACAGATTCAATGCAATCCCTATAAAACTACCAATGGTATTTTTCACAGAACTACAACAAAAAAATTCACAGTCTGTATGGGAATGAAAAAGACCCTGAACAGCCAAAGGAATCTTGAAAAAGAAGAATGGAGCTGGAGGAATCAACTTTCCTGACTTCAGATTATATTACAAAGATACATTAAAACAGTATGATACAGGCACAAAAATAGAAATATAGACCAATGGAACAAGATGGAAAGCCCAGAGATAAACCACACACCTATGGGCACTTATCTTGGAAGGAGGCAAGGAGATACAACAGAGAAAAGACAGCTTTTTTAATAACTGGTGCTGGGAAAACTTGACAGCTACATGTAAAAGAATGAAACTAGAACACTTTAACCACACACACAAAAAACTCAAAATGGATTAAAGATTTAAATGTATGGCCAGAAACTGTAAAGCTCTTAGAGGAAAACACAGGCGGTACATTCTTTGACATACATCACAGCAAGATCCTCTTTGACATACCTCCTAGAGTAATGGAAACAGAAATGAAAGTAAACAAATGGGACTTAATTAAAGTTAAAAGCTTTTGCACAGCAAAGGAAACAATAAACAAGATTAAAAGACAACTCTCAAAATGGAAGAAAAATAACAGCAAATGAAACTGACAAAGGATTAACCTCCAAAATATATAAGCAACTCATGCAGCTCAATATCAGAAAAACAATCCAATCAAAAAACGGGAAGACAATCTAAACATTTCTCCAAAGAAGACATACAAATGGCCAACAAACAGATGAAAAGATGCTCAACATTGCTCATTTGCATATTTAGAGAAATGCAAATAAAAACTACAGTGAGGTATCACCACACACTGGTCAGAATGGCCATCATTAAAAAAACTACAAACAAGAAACGCTAGAGAAGATATGGAGAAAAGGGAACTTTCTTGCACTGTTGGTAAGAATGTAAATTGATACAGCCACTATGGAGAACAGTATGGAAACTCCTTAGAAAACCAGAACAGAACTACCATGTGACCCAGGAATCCCACTACTGGGCATATACCCTGAGAAAATCATAATTAAGAGACTCATGTATCCCAATGTTCATTGAAGCACTTTTTATAAAAGCTAGGATATAGAAGCAGCCTAGACGTCCATCAACAAGATGAATGAATGCAGAAATTGTGGTGTGTGTGTATATATATATATATGTATACAACGAAATACTATTCAACCATAAAAAAGAACGCATTTGAGTCAGTCCTAATGAGGTGGATGAGTGTAGAGACTATTATACAGAGTGAAAGAAGTCAGAAAAAGACAAATATTGTATATTAATGAATGCAAATGGAATCTAGCAAGATGGTCCTGATGAACCAACTTGCAGGACAGCAACAGAGAGGCAGATTTACAGAACAGATTTGAGGACAGTGAGGGAAGGAGAGGGTGGGACGAATTGAGAGACTAGTAAGGAAACATCTATATTACCATATGTAAAGTAGATAGCAAGTAGAAATTTGCTGTGTGACACAGGAAGCTCAATTCAGTGCTCTGTGACAACCCAGAGGGGTGGAATGGAGAGGGAGATGGAAAGGGGTTCAGAAGAGAGGGCATGTATGTATACCTGTGGTCGGGAAGATCCCTGGAGAAGGAAATGGCAACCCACTCCAGTATCCATGCCTGGGAAATCCCATGGACAGAAGAGTCTGGCAGGCTACAGTCCATGGGGTCACAAAGAGTCAGACACGACTGAGCATGCACGCACCTAGGTGGCTGATTCTTGTTGATGTACGGCAGAAATGAACACAATATTATAAAACAATTATTCTCAAAAAAAAAAAAAAGAAAAGGGCAAGGGCATGTTTTATTCTTTTCTTGTGCCCTTCCTCCTTCCTGCCACTGGAACTGACAGAAGAGCCACGGGTTCCTCAGAACCACATATATTCTAGCTCCTTTCAGACCCACAGGTGTCACAAAGCTAACCTTCCCCAAGGAAAAATCAGGGGTAGCTGCTGTTACTAAAACTCCCTGGAGATCCAGAGCACAGCTTGGAGACAGGTGTTCTTCTGAAGTGTCCCATCTCCCTCCCCAGTCCAGTTTGAAAAAAAGGGATAATGCAAAAAGCCTCTACAGAACCAATGACACCCCAGAAATGTCTCATGGTTCTCCCTGAGACCTGGGAAAGTGGGACCTGGGCAAATTCACTTCACTTCTTTGAGTTTCCACTTTACCTTTTATACAGTGCTTCCCTCACAGCTCAGTTGGTAAAGAATCCGCCTGCAATGGAAGAGACCCTGGTTCAATTCCTGGGTCAGGAAGATCCCATGGAGAAGGGACAGGCTACCCACTCTAGGGATGGGCTTCCCTTGTGGCTCAGCTGGTAAAGAATCCGCCTGCAGTGCAGGAGACCTGGATTCAATCCCTGGGTTGGAAAGATCCCCTGGAGAAGGGAAAGGCTGCCCACTCCAGTATTCTGGCCTAGAGAATTCCATGGACTGTATAGTCCACGGGGTTGCAAAGAGTCAGACAGGACTGAGCGACTTTCACTTTTCACTTTCACAGTGGAAATCATTAACCTACCTGCCCTACTCTGCAGGATATTATGTCCAAATGAAATGGTGGATGAAAAAGCATCTTAAATTGCAATGAAATAAAAATATATAGGTGGCTGCTGCTGCTGCTGCTGCTAAGTCACTTCAGTCGTGTCCAACTCTGTGTGACACCATAGAGGGCAGCCCACCAGGCTCCCCCGTCCCTGGGATTCTCCAGGCAACAACACTGGAGTGGATGCTACTTCCTTCTCCAACGCATGAAAGTGAAAAGTGAAAGTGAAGTTGCTCAGTCTGTCCAACTCTGTGCGACCCCATAGACGGCAGCCCACCAGGCTCCTCCGTCCACGGGATTTTCCAGGCAAGAGTACTGGGGTGGGGTGCCACTGCCTTCTCCGATATAGGTGGCTAATGACACTCAAAGCCACAGTCAAGAAAGGCCAGAGGGAGAAACTTGCAGGAACCTATCTTGAAGATAGCCCTATAAAAAGATACAAAGAGATGTGAACAGTGATGTTCACTGCAGCATTACCTGTAACATTTAAAAGTTATATAAAATAATTAAAAAGATCATACACCATGACCAAGTGGGCTTTATCCCAGGGATGCAAGGATTCTTCAATATCCACAAATCAATCAATGTAATACACCACATTAACAAACTGAAAAATAAAAGCCATATGATCATCTCAATAGATGCAGAGAAAGCCTTTGACAAAATTCAACAACCATTTATGATAAAAACTCTTCAGAAAGCAGGAATAGAAGGAACACACCTCAACATAATACAAGCTATATATGACAAACCCACAGCAAACATTATCCTCAATGGTGAAAAATTGAAAGCATTTCCCCTAAAGTCAGGAACAAGACAAGGGTGCCCACTCTCATCACTACTATTCAACATAGTTTTGGAAGTTTTGGCCACAGCAATCAGAGCAGAAAAAGAAATAAAAGGAATCCAAATAGGAAAAGAAGAAGTAAAACTCTGTTTGCAGATGACATGATCCTCTACATAGAAAACCCTAAAGACTCCACAAGAAAATTACTAGAGCTAATCAATGAATATAATAAAGTTGTAGGATATAAAATCAACACACAGAAACCCCTTGCATTCCTATACATTAATAATGAGAAAAGAGAAATTAAGGAAACAATTCCACTCACCATTGTAACAAAAAGAATAAAATACTTAGGAATATATCTACCTAAAGAAACTAAAAACCTATATATAGAAAACTATAAAACACTGATGAATGAAATCAAAGAGGACACTAATTAGATGGAGAAATATACCATGTTCATGGATT
Source organism: Redunca redunca (assembly GCA_006410935.1). Classification (NCBI taxonomy): domain Eukaryota; kingdom Metazoa; phylum Chordata; class Mammalia; order Artiodactyla; family Bovidae; genus Redunca; species Redunca redunca. The sequence continues at coordinate 74,025 of SJYQ01007403.1, forward strand.
AGAAGAATCAATATAGTGAAAATGAGTATACTACCCAAAGCAATCTATAGATTCAACGCAATCCCTATCAAGCTACCAACGGTATTTTTCACAGAGCTAGAACAAATAATTTCACAATTTGTATGGAAATACAAAAAACCTCAAATAGCCAAAGCAATCTTGAGAAAGAAGAATGGAACTGGAGGAATCAACCTTCCTGACTTCAGGTTCTACTACAAAGCCACAGGCATCAAGACCGTATGGTACTAGCACAAAGACAGAAATATAGATCAGTGACACAAAATAGAAAGCCCAGAGATAAATCCACACACCTAAGGACACGTTATCTTTGACAAAGGAGGCAAGAATATACAATGGAGAAAAAACAATCCCTTTAACAAGTGGTGCTGGGAAAACTGGTCAACCACTTGTAAAGGAATTAAACTAGAACACTTTCTAACACCATACACAAAAATAAACTCAAAATGGATTAAAGATCTANTGAAATGAATCACCAGTCCAAGTTTGATGCAGGATACAGGATGCTCGGGGGTGGTGCACTGGGATGACCCAGAGGGATGGTACGGGGAGGGAGGTGGGAGGGGGGGTTCAGGATTGGGAACACGTGTATACCCGTGGGGGATTCATGTTGATGTATGGCAAAACCAATACAATATTGTAATTAACCTCCAATTAAAATAAATAAATTTATATTAAAAAAACTCATTGTAGGTTTCAGTGGGTAAGAACAATATTGGTAAATAGTATATATAAAGAACTCAATCATGTTTTTGTTCAGCAATAAAGCACTAAATTTCAATTTCTATCTGTCTTAAAAAAATAAAAGTTATATAAAATATGGTATAGCAATATAATCAAATTCAGTGTATTTAATAAAAAGATGAGATAATTGATAAAACAGGAAATGAAAAGTATATTAGCTGGCATAACAGTAGTAACTGCCAGAACTAAAACCAGAAGTGGTTAAAAGGAGTTACTTCAATTTCCAGTTAAATGAGATGATGGTGGGAAAAAAGAGTAGAGGAGACCACAGAGGATAAAAGATGTCACCACATTTGGGAGAAGAAAGGCAAGTGGAGGAGTCTCCAGATCAGAGAAAACAAGATACCTCCTGCCTGCAAGGAAGGAGACACCTGTGAGAAAAGTTCTAACCCCAGAAACCTGGGAAAGGGTAAAACTTTGGTGGTTCCTGATTGAAGTGATCAGGTCCCTGTTAGTGATGCCCACAGTGAAGTCTATCAGCTGACAAACTTTGTTCAGGCACAAAGCATATAACCCGCCTTTCTGTGCTTCACATTTAAATGAAAAATAGATTACAAAGGCCTAACAGATAACTAAATGATGCTTCTGATGCTAAAGGAAGAGATGGAATAAATAAACTGAAGAAACTTGAGGGGAAAATAGAGACAATGCAAGGAGAAAAAGAAAACTTAAAAGAAAAAAAAAACCCATCAATTTATATCTCAGAGAAAAAAAGATACCACATGTAAAAAGAACAGGATGCTATTAAAACAAGGATGGTTAGAGAATATGAAAAAGTTCTTGGAGACTCAAAATACAAGATCTGAAATAAAATTGAAGACCAGAGCCAGAGGACAAAGTTCAGGAACTCTCTTTGAAAGAACACAAAAAAAGCAGAGGAGAAAAAAAAAACACAAGGAAATTAGAGAACCAGTCGAGGAGTCCAACATCTAACAGCAAGGGCCCTGGAAAGAGCGGAGAGAGAATGAAGGAAAGGAAATTATCATAGAAATACTTCAAGCAAACATCTCGGAACCAAAAGTAACAGAGCACTGAAGACAATGGAAAGATTCTAAACGTTCTCAGAGACCACATAATGGCCCTGTTCAAAGAACTAAGAATCCGAAGGAAACAGACTTCTCAGCAGTAAATTGCTTTCAAAATTCAGGCATAAAGTAACTTCCAATTTGGAGTTCCAGTGAGGAGCGTATATGAGAATACAATAAAATTTTTCAAACACGTAAGAACTTATCTACCTCCTATGCTTTCTTAGGGGGTTTGTAGAGTTAAGACTCCACCACAATGAAGGAGTAAATCAAGAGAAAGATATGGGATCCAAAAGCAGGCAAAGGAGTCCCAGGAGGTCTAATCAACTAATCCAGATTAGACAGGTAGTAACAGAGATGGATGGATGCAAGACAGATGTTTCAGAAAAAAAAAAGGGACGTGTTTGCCCACGTGAAAAACAGAAGCTAGGTGGCTTTTACAAATCTGTTAAAGAGTTTGAAGAATTAGTACTTAACATCCAAACAAATGAAAGCAATTAGCCAACCGGTCAATAGCAGACCTGTATTTGTATATTACATTTGTCTCCAATAAACAATAATTAGAAATGAACACTGAATACTGAATTTACTAAAAACTGAGATGTATCTACAGTGGGTGAATGCAGGCAGGGAAACTGGGGGCATGGAGCTATATAAGGACATTAATTTAAATTCGCATCTTCTGTAACATGATGTCAATAAAAGACATACAAATAAAATTAGTAAACAGCAACATAAACCAACACTTAGGAATGGAGATAAATATCCAAAGAAAAAACTAAAAAGTTTGGGAAGGATGGAACAGGAGTCTGGTCTTATGTTTAAATATATTAATAGTACTCTTGACTTTTTAAAACTATGCTCATAAATTACTTTATCCTATAATAATGAATAATTAAAAACCGTTAATTCTGGAGAGAAAGACTAAATGAGATACCTGAGTGAGGAAAACTTTTTCTCTCGTCCTTCTTGTTCACTTCTGTATTACATGGCTTTTACAATTTAGGGAAAAAACATTTGACAGTTCTATGTATTGTTACAGTCTGCTGCTAAGTCACTTCAGTTGTGTCTGACTCTGTGTGATCCCATAAACGGGAGCCCACCAGACTCCCCCGTCCCTGGGATTCTCCAGGCAAGAACATTGCAGTGGGTTGCCATTTACTTCTCCAATGCATGAAAGTGAAAAGTGAAAGTGAAGTCACTCAGTGGTGTCCAACTCTTAGCAACCCCATGGACTGCAGCCTTCTAGGCTTCTCTGTCGATGGGATTTTCCAGGCAAGAGTACTGGAGTGGGGTGCCACTGCCTTTTCTGATTGTCACAGTCTAGACAAAGGCAATAAACACTGGGGCAGAAAAACATAAATAGGAAATTCCAAAAAGAGACTAAGATTTAGGGACTTTCCAATGTGTTTAATCACATGGTCTAGAACATTTCTGTTGTATATATAAATATAAAAAAATTATAAAAATAAGCCTACAGAAATTTAGCTTCAAGTTCCAGTAAATGATTCAATAAATCACTTGGTGACAGGTTAAATTTGGGAAGTGCAGAAGTAGTCGAGGACAATTCCAGGTACATATGTGATCATCCTTGGAAGGAAAGTTTATTATTACTATTTTATCCAGATGACAAACAGATGGCAGCCAGTTTCTTTTTTCCTTTCTAGTAACTGCAAATGGTTAAGAAAATGCTTTTTTTTGTTACTGCTGTCATATCGTTGAAGGTTTCTGATCAAATTATCTCTTCAACAGACTCAGACTTTGAATTAAAAGATGAGAGTTGTTCATTATGTATTTGTCATTACAGTATTTCAGAACAAAATTTGAATCCCATTTTGGAGAAGGCAATGGCACCCCACTCCAGTACTCTTGCCTGGGAAATCCTGTGGGTGGAGGAGCCTGGTAGGCTGCAGTCCATGGGGTTGAGAAGAGTCGGACAGGACTGAGCAACTTCACTTTCACGCACTGGAGAAGGAAATGGCAACCCACACCAGTGTTGTTGCCTGGAGAATCCCAGGGATGGGGGAGCCTGGTGGGCTGCCGTCTATGGGGTCGCACAGAATTGGACACGACTGACGTGACTTAGCAGCAGCAGACCCCATTTACTTTTTAAAAAAATTTATTTTTAACTGGAGGTTAATTGCTTTACAATATTCTGTTGGTTTCTGACCCTTATCAACATCAATCAGCCACAGGTATACATATATCCTTTCCCTCTTGAACCTCCCTCCCAGCTCCCAGAAAGGGAAGGAGGGTGGTGTGAATTAAGAGAGCACACTGAAACATTTACATTACCACATGTAAAATTGGACAGTCAGTGGGAATTTGGTGTATGACACAGAGGGCTCAAATCTGGTGCTCTGTGACAACACGTTTAGATTTGAAATGACTGTTTTCCCAAAACTTCGAACACTAAGCTTTGCTAGAGCATGACTTACTTTTCCTAGGTGGAAAAACCACTCTTTGAAGCAGCTCCTGAAAACGAGGACTTAGCTGTTCACTCACCTGATGTGTGAGTACAACTAACAGCATAATTAAAGAGTTGTTGAAACTCATAGGTGACTCATGTTTCTATTCTTCCCTCAAAGTCAGCCCGACTTCATAGGCGTTTCAGCATCTCATTTGACACAAAGAAAAAATAAAGTGAGGTTGGCAGGGGGAGGCGGCAACGCTCAGAAAAGTACCACCTTCAAAGCTGAAGCAACGCAACGACCTTTTACCTTTACACGTCTCCGTTTTCTCCCCTTTTCTTCCCCTGGAAGCTGCTTCTCTCCTTTCTTTCTCTTTTTCCGCTTTCTCTCTTTGTGTTTGTCATGATCGTTTTTGTCTTCAAAGAGGCTGGAGTCATGCCCAGAGCTGCCCGTGGAGAGCTCGGTAACTTCGTTCCCTCCCACTTTGAGGACCAGCTTCAGGGGCTTCTCTACATACTCTTAAACGAAAGGAAAGAGTCTCGATTAAAGGAGAGCCTCGCAGGGCAGTATCCACAACGCAGAGTAAAACTGGGTGGGGAGAGTCAGTCTGAGGCGCACAGAGGCGGCCAATGGCACGCAGTGGGCGCCCCTCGGCGCACCTGTTGAATGACTGACACTCGCCAAGTGGACGCCCCGAACGCTCCCGGGCCCGCCTCACACCTCCCAACCGCAGACCCGCCCCGGCCGGAGGTCCCGGGTTCGAACGCCGCCCCCGCCTAGGCGGTCTGGCGCGGCTCAGGCGGGCCGCGCCCCCTTCGCGGGTCCAGGCCTGCCCGCGGGAGGCGCGACCCCCGGCCCGCCTCGGAAGCTGAGAGTTGTCTCGAAGNTTAGAAATTAGATTGAAAAAATGATGAAAATAAACTGGATCCCCAGGAAGCCGAGGTCCAGACTAACACTATTGCTCCTCTTTCCTGCTTTAAGCCCTGCTTCTCCTTGACTTTATCTTTAGATGCTGAACCCTACTGGTGAGATGAGTTATTCACAGTTTTGCTCATTGGCACTTACCTGAATATTAAGATGTGTTTAAGAGACCGCACCCAGGGATGATGGCTGAAGAGAGACAAAATAATGTTGATATTTTTTGACATGACAACCTTGTAAGGTAGAAAGGGAGAAACATATTCCCATTTTACAGATGAGGAAATGGATGCCCAGAGAAATGAAGTAAGTTGCCACTTACTGGTAGGGCCAGGCTTCAAATCCAGGTTTTCTGAATCTGAACCATAAGCTCTTTTTATTCGTGAATATGATGAAAGGGGTCTTGACTGTCTCTATGTTTAGGCTTACAGTGCACTGTGTGTTTCCAGATAAACCTATACTCACAAGAAAGGAACTGACATCAGTCATTTATACTTAAGAGTTTGGACCTCTGGATCACTTCACCCAGGAAGATGTGTAGCTTTCGCTTGAACTGCAACGGTTAAGTGGTAGACCTGTAATTTAGGGTCCTGTGGTCAGAGAATGATAGAAACCCAGTTTGAATTATTTCAGATGAATAAAAGGATTAGTGGGTCACATGTCCAGGAAGGGAGGAGTAAAGCTTCCCTGAAGAAAGATAGGAGCCAGGGGTTTGATACTCTCTTTCTTTGGCTTATCCTTCTGTGTTGGGCTCCATTTTCTTTTCTTTCATGACTGAAAACATGGTTTCCAGCAGCTGTATCCTGACCGATTGGGAAAAAGTTCTCTTCCCTGTCAACGTCATCCAGGAAAAAAATTCCAGGGAAGGTCTCTGATTGGCTTAGCTTGGGTCACATGTTTTATAGGCAAAGGATTGGGAGATGGATCCAGCTTGGATACCAAGTCCATCCCTATGGCCAAGAGGAGTCTGTGACTGGCTGTCCCCATCAGAGTCCAGTGGTTAGCCAGGGAAGCTGAGGTTGCTTTAGAGGAGGGGAACTGATTTTTTTTTACAAAGGATAAAAGTTTGTATCTGTTACCTCCTTGTAACAATCTGCTCTGGCATCTCTGAGGCAGAGGTCAGAGTGGGGGTTGTGTTGGAGAAGGGAACCTCTGCTGCTCTAAAATCAAGCCCCCAACGCCCCCTAGTGTAGAGCAAAGCTTCAGTTCAGTTCAGTTCAGTCACTTAGTCATTTTCGACTCTTTGCAACCCTATGGACTGCAGCCCGCTTCCCTGACCATCACCAACTCCTGGAGCCTGCTCAAACTCATGTTCATTGAGTTGGTGATGCCATCCAACCATCTCATTCTCTGTTGTCCCCTTCTCTTCCTGCCTTCAATCTTTCCCAGCATCAGGGTCTTTTCAAATGAGTCAATTCTTTACATCAGGTGGCCAAAGTATTGGAGCTTCAGCTTCGGCATCAGTATTTCCAGTGAATATTCAGGACTGATTTCCTTTAGGATTGCCTGGTTTTATCTCCTTGCAGTCCAAGGGACTCTCAAGAGTCTTCTCCAGCACAGTTCAAAAGCACCAATTCTTATGATCACAACTACTGGATATGATACATGACTACTGGAAAAACTATAGCTTTGACTAGACAGAACTTTGTCGGCAAAGTAATGTCTCTGCTTTTCAATATGTTGTCTAGATTTGCTATAGCTTTTCTTCCTAGGAGCAAGCATCTTTAATTTCATGACTGCAGTCACCATCAGCAGTAATTTCGGAGCCCAAGAAAATAAAGTGTGTCACTGTTTCCACTGTTCCCTCATTTATTTGCCATGAAGTGATGGGACTGGATGCAAAGTTTTGGTGCAGCTTTTCAACCTTTTCAAAACTATAACTGTTTTTTGTTTCAAGGAGGACTGCTATGCCAACTCCACCTATGGATCTGGCCTCCACTGTGGAGTGGATCTGGCCTCCCTCCAGGCTGAACCTGTGAGCTTACTTGCCTTCTCCCTATCACCCAGTGTGCTCCACCAGGCAGGGTTTGGACTAGGGGAGCACAGCACCTTTGTGTCCACAGTACCCAACACAGTGACCACTACACTGCACACGCCCCTCAGAACCAGCTCACCCTTGGTTCATGTGTCTTCCCTCTGCGCACCCTTTGATGGAGGGAAAAGGTCTGGTTACCTCAACTTCATTAGGGAGTTTGTAATTTCCTTCCTTCCCTCAACAGAGATCTTACCTAGGTCCAAAAGTCTTCACAGCAGGGAAAAATGGGTAAGAACTCAAAGCAGAAAATACCTCGAAGAGAAAGATTCCTGGGAGACAGAAACCCCAGCTCATCTACTTTTTTATTCCCAGCTCAAGGACAGTACCTGGCACAGAAAAGTCACCAGAAAATTCTAGTTGAACTAAACCATTTTACAGCCTGTCTGAGCTAAAGACTCCTGCCTCCTGGTCGTCACATCCTCCAGCTGAGTGTGGACTGGCCCAGAGACTGACTTCTGACTGTAGAATGTGGCCAAAGTGATAAGATGTCACTTCTGCGATTCAGTCCCAGAAGATCGGATCTTTCATCTTATTAGCCAGCTCTGTTGACTTCTTGGCTTGCATGCTTTGGTGAAGCAAGCTGCACAGTTGAAGAGGCTCACATGCAAGGAATGAAGGGAAACCTCCAACCAACACCCAGCAAGCACTGAGGCCATCAGTCCTGCAGCCCATGAGACATCGGTCCTGCCAACAACTCGCTGAGCTTCAGAGTGAATCCTTCCTCAGCAGAACATTCAGTTGAGAGCTCAGCCCTGGCTCACTCCCTGACTCAGCCTTGGAGAGACTCCAAAGCAGAAGACCCAGGGAAGCTGTGCTCAGACTCCTGACCCACAGAAACTGAGATAATTAATGCATGTTTACGTGAACCGTGAAGATTTAGAGCAGCTTGTATAGCAATAAAAAGCTCATACAAATATCATCCCAAACAGGGAAACTTTTTGAGCCTACTACATATCCCAATCAAAAGGACCAAAATGACAGAAATTGAGCAATTGCCTGGGAATAGGACTCGGCTGGAGTGTTCCCTATGCTGCCTATCCCCTTTTATCCTCTTCTAGCCAGGTGAGAGGAGCACTCTATTTAATTTCATTGAGACTTGTCTTTATTTTTTATATTGATTTTTTTTTTTTGGCAGTGCCATGTGACGTGTGGAATCTTAGTTCCCTGACCAGGGATTGAACCTGCACCCCCAGCATTAGAAGCATGGAGTCTTAGCCACTGGACTGTCAAGGAAGTCCCAAGAGGAACACTCTTATCCCTATGCCACAGGTGAGGAAACTGAGGCCTGGAGAAGTCAAGTGGTTTATCTATGATTACACAGCTTGCCTGTCTGGGATCTGAATCCTTGTCTGCCTACCTCCAAACTCCACATTCTAACCATTAGGTCACAGAGCTCTTCAAAAAAGGGGTCAGATAATTTCTGAAGTCCCTTCCTTCCTGTTTGGAATAGCATTGAAGGTGAAGTCGCTCAGTCGTATCCGACTCTTTGCGACCCCGTGGACTGTAGCCTACGAGGCTTCTCCATCCATGGGATTCTCCAGGCAAGAATACTGGAGTGGGTTACCATTTCCTTCTCCAGGGGATCTTCCCGACCCAGGGATCGAACCCGGGTCTCTCACATTGGAGGCAGATGCTTTAACCTCTGAGACACCAGGGAAGCCCTTAGATAAAAGCAAATTCCAGAAGAGGATCTATGTGCTCACATAAACATGTAGAAATGGATGTTTGTGACTTGAAGAGGATCAGAAAGTAAGTCATTGATTTATTTATTGTTTGGCCATGCTGGGTCTTCATTGCTGGGTGCGGGCTTTCTCTAGTTGCTGTGAGCAGGGGCTACACTCTAGCTGTGGTCCTCACTGGCTTCTCTTGTTACAGAGCAAGGCTCTAGGCTCATGGGCTTCAGTAGCTGCAGCTTGCAGGCTCTCGACTTCCAGCTCCAGTTGTCATGCACAGGATTGGCTGTCCAGCAGCACGTGAGATCCTCCCAGACCAGGGATTGAACCTGTGTCCCCTGTTCTGACAGGTGGATTCCTAACCACTGGACCACCAGGGAAGCCCCAGAAGGTAAGTTAAAGAAAGGAAGTAGCTTTACTGTTTATGGAGCCAGGGGAACTGGACCAGTAAAAAATGACTGCTCAACTCAGTGGCCCAGCTCTCTCTTGGCTGAATGTTGGGATTTGTGTAGCATCATGGTTCTGACCTAAGGGGAGGCTTCTTGGCAGTAGCCAGTTGTCCCTCATAAGGACAGGGAGCTTCTCTCTTGGCAGAGGAGGTGGACGATCTTGGGAGAGGACAAGGTACCTTGCTTAGTCCCACCCAGTATCTTACAACATCTGTGGGTCTCTGTCACCTCCCTTGCAGCCTGGTTTGCTGCAGCTCCATGATGGAGGCAGGATAGGTGGCTTCTCTTTCCACAGTGGACCTGCCTGACACACTTCACCAGATCCTGAGAACACACAGCCTTGATGCTTTGGGCATGAATAAGGGCTGTGACGCTTGTTGAGCATGGGCTGTGCACCCATAACCCATCCAGATCCCTCCTCAGTGTCTTCCCTGCAACACCCAGAGGACGATATAGTGTGTGTGTCTTACAGGAGTAGCATCAGAACCAGACAGGAGTCACCTATGTCAGCTATTGGGTGGGAGTCGGGGTGAAAAAACACCAAGAGTAAGACTTGGAATAGAGTTGCTCAGTAAATGTCCGCTGCTAATATTAACTTTACAATGTCCTATGATCCTTTATTTATTTATTAATTTTTGTTGGAGTCTGGCTGCTTTACAATATTGTGTTAGTTTCTGCTGTACAGTAAAGTGAATCAACTATATGTTTATTTATAGTCCCCCCTTTTTTGGCTTTCCTTCCCATTTAGTTCACCATAGAGCATTGAGTAGAGTTCCCTGAGCTATACAGTAGCTCAGTTCAGTTCAGTTCAGCTCAGTCGTGTCTGACTCTTTGTGACCCCATGAATCGCAGCACGCCAGGCCTCCCTGTCCATCATCAACTCCCAGAGTTCACTCAAACTCATGTCCATCGAGTCGGTGATGCCATCCAGCCATCTCATCCTCTGTCATCCCCTTCTCCTCCTGCCCCTAATCCCTCCCAGCATCAGGGTCTTTTCCAATGAGTCAACTCTTCACATGAGGTGGCCAAAGTACTGGAGTTTCAGCTTTAGCATCATTCCTTCTATAGAAATCCCAGGGCTGATCTCCTTCAGAATGGACTGGTTGGATCTCCTTGCCAGTCCAAGGGACTCTCAAGAGTCTTCTCCAACAGCACAGTTCAAAAGCATCAATTCTTCGGCGCTCAGCCTTCTTCACGGTCCAACTCTCACATCCATGACTACTGGAAAAACCATAGCCTTGACTAGATGGCCATAGTTATCTATTTTATACATAGTATCAATAGTGTATATATGTCAATCCCGATCTCCCAATTCATCCCATCTTCCCTTTCCCACCTTGGTGTCCATATGTTTTTTCTATACATCTGTCTCTCTATTTCTTAGTTGCAAATAAGATCGTCTAAACCATTATATATATATATATATATGTTAATATGTGATATTTGTTTTTCTGACTCACTTCACTCAGTATGACAGCCTCTTGGTTTCTATAAATGCCACAATTTTGTTCCTTTTTATGACTGAGTATAAAATATCCCAAAAAACTAAAATCATGGCATCTGGTCCCATCATTTCATGGCAAATAGATGGGGAAACAGTGGAAACAGTGACAGACTTTATTTTGGGGGGGCTCCAAAATCGTTGCAGATGGTGACTGTAGCCATAAAATTAAAAGATGTTTGCTCCTTGGAAGAAAAGTTATGACTGACTTAGCATATTAAAAAGCAGAGACATTACTTTGCCAACAAAGGTTCATCTAGTCAAGGCTATGGTTTTTCCAGTAGTCATGTATGGATGTGAGAATTGGACCATAAAGAAAGCTGAGTGCTGAAGAACTGATGCTTTTAAACTGGGTGTTGGAGAAGACTCTTGAGAGTCCCTTGGACTGCAAGGAGATCCAAACAATCCATCCTAAAGGAAATCAATCCTGAATATTCATTGGAAGGACTATGCTGAAGCTGAAACATCAATACTTTGGCAACCTGATGCAAATAACTGACTCATTGGAAAAGACCCTGATGCTGGGAAAGATTGAAGGCGGAAGGAGAAGGGGATGACAGAGGATGAGATGGTTGGATAGCATCACAGACTTGATGGACATTAAGTTTGAATAAGCTCTGGGAGTTGGTGATGGAACAGGGAAGCCTAGCGTGCTGCGGTCCATGGGGTCGCAAGAGTTGGACATGACTGAGTGATTGAACTGAACTGAAGATGATCCTTTAGAAATGAGATTCAGATAATGTCACTCCCCTGCTCAGAACTGTCTCATGCCTCTCCACCTCCCTCGGAGTCAGAGCCACAGGCTTACCTTGGCTTTCAGGGTCTGACCTGGCCTTGTTCTCTTTACAGCTCTCTAATCCTCGCTCCCCACCCGACATTGCCGTGGTCTGGCCACATCTGCCTCCTCCCTGGTTCTGACATGCCAGGCTTGCTTCTGCCCTTCCCTGTTCCTAGCACACTCTCCCCTCAGCTCCTGACCTGGCTCCTGCCCTTATGTCGGCCTGGTTTCCCGCGTGACTGCCTCAGAGAAGCTTCTAGAAGGAGATCCACAGTGGCACCTCTGACTTCTCAGCCCCGCCTGGCTAGGCTTCTCTCTGTGGAGTCACGTATCTGTTACCCATGTGTGTGCCCATCCCCTCACTCTCCTCACTGGATTCCCAGCTCCTTGAGGACAGGGCCTGGGCCTGTCTCCCTCTCACTCAGTGCGGGGTGGGCTAAGCGCGGGCCCTGAAGCAATAGTTTTGGGGATGAAGGAATGTTTTTGATGATGATTCCCTTCCCCCCTCTTCCCCTGAGGGTCTCCTTTGGTTTAGGACTGGAGGTAACGGGTGGCCCCTCTGGGAGAGTCTCGGAGGAGGAGGAGAGAGCACCGGGGAAGGCTGGCCACTGGGGGGTGTGGCATTCCCAGGAAACGGCCTCTGCCCACTCTCTCAGGCCCGGGCCTCTCTGCGGTCGCCTGGTGGGTCTGAGGCCGGGGCAGGCCAGGCTCTGAGCAGACTCATCACCCTGAGGCGCACCAGGCTCCCACCACAGCGGGGCCTTCCAGGCTTGGCACTCCTGTGGAGAGGGACACAGCTGACATCCTGGATACCTGAGGTAGGACAGCTGACATCCTGGGGTAGAGTGTGGCCTCCCCCGGTTGGGGCAGTTCTGGGAGAGCCAATGCTGACCCTTTACAGGAATTCCCTTACAGCTGACAGATGAAAAGGGCTTCCTGGGAGCCAACCCCCTGATCCAGGTTCGCTGAAAGCCCTGAATATCGGGGGCTCCCAGGACCCCCACCTCTGCCCTGCTGTGCTTCCCAGAGCCCCCCTCATGCAGCAGTGAGGCAGGCAAGGAACTCTCATGACCAGTAGTCCTTGGGCTACACTTCTCTTCTCTTCATTTGTCTCAACCTCAGTTTTCTCCTCTGAGGAATGGGTAGAAACAGGCCTGCACTGTCTGTGTGGTGGGCAGGAGGGTCAGGGTAAGTGAGGTGTGAAAAGGCTTCTTGCACAGTGTCACGGGTGGGAAAGGGCCCGCTCTCCTGGATGCTCTGAGCATGCCCTGTATTCTGTCCCTGTGGGAAGGGGAGGGAGGTGGCATTTCCCAAGCCCAGAGCCCCAGGGCCTGCAGCAGACACTCCTGTTTGGCAGTAGGGATGGGCTTACCTGGCATCAGCTTGTTCCTGCTGCTGGGAGAGGCCCGGAGTGGGCCGAGGTGGGGTCAGTGGGCAGATCTTTGGGGATGCAGTGGCCTGAAGTGATTCGCTGTGGCAGGCTGTTGACAGTGCGACTCCCAGAGTTGTTCACGGTCACAGGGAGTTGCCCCAGGCGCCTGCCTCTGAGTGAACAAAGGAGAGGCGGCAGGTGGCATCTGTCGCTGCGGAGAGCCTGGGCTGCCTCTGTCCTCGTGGCTCTAGAGCTGCTCGAGTGCCACGAGTCCGAGCCATGGTGCCCATTGTTGACAACCCCAAAGTCATCTGGACTCAGATTCTGCCATGACAGGGCTTCCCTCACGCCTCGGATGGTGAAAAATCCGCCTGCAATGTGGGAGACCTGGTTTTGAGCCCTGGGTCGGGACGATCCCCTGGAGAAGGCAACAGCAACCCTTTCCAGTATTCTTGCCTGGAGAATTCCATGGACAGAGGAGCCTGGTGGGCTATAGTCCATGGGGTTTCAAACAATGAGACTGGATGGCCCACGACTCAGTGACTAACACTTCTGCCATGACAAACCCAGAACCCTTGATCAAAGAGAAAACACAAAGGCAATTTTTGCGAAGGGTGTAAAGTCTGTGTCCTGATTCATTTTTTTCACTGAACAAACATGTGACTGTTCAATTGTTCTAGGGATTTTTTTGGGGGGGAGGGAGCATGCTGTGTGGCATGTGGGATCTTAGTTCCCTGACCAGGGATTGGTTCTGCCTGCATCGGAAGCACAACATCTTAACCACTGGACCGCCAGGGAAGTCCTAGGACCATTTTCTCCATTTTACTGCCTGTCTTCCTGTCAGTGATTATATTTATGTGGATCTATTTCCGTGTTATCAGTTCCATTGATCTATTTGTCTGTACTTTCATCAGCATCACACTGACTTGACTGCATGCATGCATGTTCAGTGGCTTCAGTCCTGCCTATTTGTGACCCTATGGACTGTAGCCTGCCAGTCTTCTCTGTCCATGGGACTTTCCTGGCCAGAATGCTGCAGGGAGTTGTCATGCTGTCCTCCAGGGGATCTTCTTGTGTCTCTTGCATTGCAGGTAGATTCTTTACTGCTGAGCCACTGGGAAGCCCACTCTCTTGATTACTATGCTGCTACTAAGTCACTTCAGTCGTGTCTGACTCTGTGTGACCCCATAGACAGCAGCCCATCAGGCTCCCCCATCCCTGGGATTCTCCAGGCAAGAAGACTAGAGTGGGTTACCATTTCCTTCTCCAGTGCATGAAAGTGAAAAGTGAAAGTGAAGTCGCTCAGTCGTGTCCGACTCTTTGCGAGCCCATGGACCGCAGCCTACCCAGGCTCCTCCGTCCATGGGGTTTTCCAGGCAAGAGTACTGGAGGCAGGTGCCATCTATGGTAAGTCTTGAAGTTGAGTTGTTCAGTCTTCCAATTTTGTTCTTCTTTAGTATTGTGTTGACTCCTTTGGGTTTTTTGCCTCTTCAAGAACACTGGAGTGGGCTGCCATCTCCTTCTCCAATGCATGAAAGTGAAAAGTGAAAGTGAAGTTGCTCAGTCATGTCTGACCCTTAGTGACCCCCATGGACTGCAGCCCACCAGGCTCTGCATCCATGGGACTTTCCAGGCAAGAGCACTGGAGTGGGATGCCATTGCCTTACTAGTGTATAGGAAAAGGATTGACTTTTGTATATTGACCTTGCTTCCTGCAACCTTGCTATGATCATTTATTAGTTCCAGCTTTTTTTTTTCAGTCCTTTCAGATTTTCTACCCAGATGATCTGTAAATAAAGACAATTTTTTTCTTCCAAATCTGTATTTTCTTGTCTTATTGCAATGGTTATAACTTCCAATACAAATGTTGAAAAGGAGTGTTGAGAAGAGACATCCTTGCTTTGTACCTGTTCTTAGAGGGAAAGCTCCGAGTGTCTCACCATTAGGTATGCTGTTAGCTGTTGATTTTTTGGTAGATAGTTTTTATCAAGATGAATAAGTTCCCCTTTGTTCCTAGTTTACTGAGAGTTTAAAATTTTTATGCACTTATTTTTGAATTACTAACTTATTATTATGTTTTGGCTGCACTGAGTCCTCATTGCTGAGCATGGGCTTTCTCCAGCTGTGGCCAGTGGGGGGCTGCTCTCCAGCTGCAGTGTGCAGGCTCCTCAGTGTGGTGGCTCCTCTTGCTGCAGAGCACGGGTGCTAGGTGAGCAGGCTTCAGCACTTGCGGCCTGTGAGCTCAGTAGTTGTGGTGCACAGGCTTAGTTGCTCTGTGGCCTGTGGGATCTTCTCCAACCGGGGATCAAACCCATGTCCCCTGCATTGACAGGTAGATTCTTAACCACTGGAAAGCGAAAGTGAAAGTCGCTCAGTCTGTGACCCATGGACAATACAGTCCTTGGAATTCTCCAGGCCAGAATACTGGAGTGGGTAGCCTTTTCCTTCTCCAGGGAATCTTCCCAATCCAGGTCACCAGCACTGCAGGTAGATTCTTTACCAACTGAGCCACAAGGGAAGCCTCTGGACCACCAGGGAAATCCCTACTGAGATTTTAAAAATCATGAATGGGTGTTGGATTCTGTCAAATGCTTTTTTTCCTGTTAACGTGATCATGTTATTTCTCTTCTTTAGCCTGTCGATTTGATGGATTATGTTAAGTGATTAAAAAAAATTTTTTTTATGTGGACCATTTTTGAAGTCTTTATTGACTTTGTTACACTATTGCTTCTGTTTTATGTTTTTGTTTTTTTTTTGGCTGAGAGGCATGTGGGATCTTAGCTCACTGACCTGAGATCAAACCCACACCCCTTGCATTGGAAGGCAAAGTCTTAACCATTGGGCCACCAGGAAGTCCCCTATGTTAAGTGGTTTTTGAAGACTGAATCAGTCTTGTGTCCCTGGGATAAATCCCACTTGGTTGTAGAGTATAATTTTTTAATTTATTATTGGATTCTCTTTACTAATATTTTATTGGGATTTTTATATCTATGTTCATGAGAGATATTGGTGTGTAGTTTTCTTTTCTTATAATGTCTTTGACTGGTGTTAGTTATTAGAATAATGCTGGCCTTATAGAATGAGTTAGGGGGTCATCCCTCTGTTCTGTCCTCTAAAAGAGGTTGCAGAGAATTTGTATAACTTCTTCCTTTAAATGTCTGGTAGATTTGGCCAGTGAACCTATTTGGGCCTGATGCTTTCTCTTCTGGAAGGTTTTAATGATTGATTCAATGTCTTTAATAGATATGGACCTATTCAGATGGTCTATTTCTTCTTTTGTGAGTTTGGTAAAATTGTGTCTTTTAAGGAACTGGTGCATTTTATCTAGACTCTCAAGTTTATGAGCATAGAGTTGTTCATAGTATCCCTTTATTATCCTTTTAATGCCTGTAGGAGCTGTAATGATACCCCACTTTCATTTCTGATATTAGTAATTTGTGTTTTTTCTCTTTTTACTAGCCTGACTAGAGGTGTATTGGTTTTATTGATCTTTTCATAGAATGAGCTTTTTGTTTCATTGATTTTTCTCTATTGATTTCCTATTTAACCAATTTTTATATCTTAGAAACAAACACATTGAAATTTAGGTCACTGATTATTAAAAAGTAAATGTTAAATGTTAACACTTTTAACTTAAAAGATAAAATACACTTGCAGTAACAAGACATTTCTTTATTTCCTGTACACAGGAGGGAGCCCTGCTTAATATTTCATTTGAAATAAGAAGTTGCTAAAAAATCTTTGAAAACCACTCAATGATATGATCTCCAGGGGCCCTTCCATGGCTCTATGATCCAGTTAGATTAAACAATGCTGTGATCAGATGTTTTTGTTTTAAAAATATTCATCTTCAGTAAACTGTAAAGCCATACAGATTAGTCAGGTTTGGGTATGTGGTTGGATAAAGTTACTTGGAAAATGATACAGGGTGAGAGCCCCTGGGATAGAAATCAGAGGGTCTAGTCCTTATCCTTGTATTCCTTAACCTTCACCTGAGAGTCAGAATGCTCTTTGTTGGTGTCAGAAACCCACCCCTAATGAGGTTAAGCTTTAGGCATGGCTCCATTCAGAAGCTCAAATGATGTCATAAGGTAAGAGGTTTTCTCTGTCTTTGGGCTATTTCCTCTGCTCTGGTCCTGTTCTCAGACAGGCTCTAATGACCTCCATCCAGCAGCTCCAGGCTGACATCGTCATAGATCCCAATTCAGAGAAAAGAGAGTGCTCCTTTCCCCAGGGGTCCAGCAAAAAGTCATGGGGTTTTCTGATTGAACAAATTTAGATCACGTGCCTACTCTGAACCAATCACTATGAAGGGGCAGGAGGTGGCCTTGATGATGGTGGGTTTCAATAATAGGTCAAATCTAGATCATAAATCCACCCCTGGGATTTAGATGGGAGGCCTGTACCACCTAATCCACGTGGCTTAAGTTGAGGTCCCCAAGAAAAATTAGGATGCTGTTATCACAGGATTGGAGAATGGGTGCTGGGTAGGCAAAGCAGTTTGTATAGAAGCAAAATCAAAATAGTCTCTAAACTCAGTTTCTGTACCTGCCTTGAGGGGACTGCTGTTGTGAGGGCCCAGTGAGGGGAGGACATGGACATCAGGGAGGGCTGGGGCCTGTCCTGAGAGGGATGCGGGCTGGAGGCACATTGCTATGCAGACTTGGCTAGCAGGCAATACCTAGTTGAACCGAAACATAAGATGTTTAGTGAACCCAACAGGTTTCACAAAATGTGAACTCTTGGCCCTCATGAGACTGGTCACCAAAGAAGAGCTGACAGACTCTTTCTGGCTAATCATGTTCTGATTGGTCTGGTCGACACTGCCCTGCTCACCCCAGAGGCAAATATGCCCGTTTGCTCAGGGAAATGCAACCAGGGAGGTTTTTTCTGCCTATTTCTCTCCTGTGATCTTGTCTTTCAGAGGCAGCTGGGGATCAGACTTGGAATTGCTGACACTGTCATCCCCAGGATAAAATTTGGGAGGCTCAGCCAGATCTGTTTGTGCCAAATTTGACATTGTCATTTGACATGTTATTCTCACTTGGAACCGCTGATGGTTTGTTATTGTTTAAACCTCCGTGTAGGTGATTTGGAAAGTACAGATTGATGAATGCCCATTTCTTTTTCATTTCTGAGGCAGAAAAAGGAAAAACAAGTTTTCCCTTTACTCAGGAGGAAAAAAGTTGGAACGCAGCCTTTTCCTTTATTCTTGCCTCTTCAGCTTTCACTCGGGATAAAATCCCCTCCTCAAAACCTTCCCTCAGATCCCCTATTAGGAGGAAACAGCCCACTCATCTATATGTCCTTGACATTAACTTATGAGAGCTGCCATGTTTCCCAGCTTCTACTCTGCCTCACTCTCCATCTATTCTCCCCCTGACAGCCAGAGTGACCTGAAAAACACGGATTAGCTTGGGCTGCACCATCCCTCTGTTCACAACCCTTTGGTGGCCTTCCTTTACACTCAGATAAAACCTCAGCTTTGAGGGGAACTCCCTGGTGGTCCAAGGTTAAGACTCTGCACTTCTATTGCAGAAGGCATGAGTTTGATCCCTGGTCAGGGAACTAAGATTTCACATGCCACTCAGCGCAACCCAAAAATAATAGAAGAAAATAAAATAAAACCTAAGTATTTTCCCTGGGCCCTCCTCTCTGACCCAATCTTCTGCCACAATCCGTTTCGACTCATTACACTCCAGACATAATATCCCTAATGTTTTTTCTTTTTAAAACATTTTATTTGTTTTTAATTGAAGGATAATTGCTTTACAATACTGTGCTGCTTTCTGCCATACATCAGCATGAATCAGCCATAGGTGTATATATATATATGTCCCCTCCGTCTTGAACCTCGCTTCTACCTCCCACCCAATATCCCTAAGTTTAGTCTTGAACATGCCACATTCTTCTATATACATGACCTTCATACTTGCTTTTCCCTTATTCTGGAAAGCTGTTTCCACATTTTTCATACAGTAAGTTCTTTTTTATCTTTCTCAAAAAGGTAACCCCCTACACCCTGCTGACACGAGTCCCTTTTAGGTTCTTTCATAACACTCTGTGCATTTCCTGTTTCCTTTAAATACATCACGTTTGCAACGACATACTTATGTCTTATGTCTCCCCATTAGACTGAGAGCTTCATGAAGCCAAGAGGTGTTTTGTTTACTGGTAAGTCCCCTGCAGCTGGCACTTAGCACGTGCATAATACATTTTTGTTGCCCAAATGATTGGAGGGTTGGGGTTCTTTCTTCAGGTAGGCAGGACTTCCTTCTGTGTTCTTTCTTCTGGCTGTCATTGATTTCTTCTTCCAAGAGGGGATTAGGGGTGAGGAGGTTGTGTCACCCTTGCCTCTATCTCCCTCAGTGTAGTTAACCGGTATTCATTCACAGTGGACATCCAGCGATGGTTGCTGAATGAATTCACATTACATGTGCTCGCCAACCCTGCCTCCTCAACTGCATCCACTTGTTCAAGTGGCAGAGATTGCAGCCTATGGGATGAGACTTCAGAGCTGCCAAGCCACTGACAAATCTAAAGCTCTCTCTTTATCTGGTGAGTTGTGGTCCCTGAGATTCTGGCACCACAGAGCCTGGACAAGCGCTAAGAATCGCCATCGAAGAAGCAGCATACCTGGATGAGGTATTGCCTGAACTGAGCTGAGAGATCTCCTCCGGGGGCAGGGACTAGTGGGGTGGGAGGGTGGGGAATGCAGTGACAGCCCCTGAGCCCCAAGACTCTCACTTCAACAAATGTTCATCCAGCAAATAGTGATTGTGTTAGAGTCTGTGGGGGCCTCAGACAAGAATAAGGCACAGCCCCTGACATCAGGAGGCTCGGGGTTTCGTAGAACGGATACATGGCTTACCCCTTTCTAGTTGTATGACCTTGACCCATTACTTAACTTCTGCAAAGCCTCAGTTTTCTCATCTGTAGGATGGGGTAATAAATATAGCGACCTCATAGGTGATAATTCAGTGTGTTGATGCATGGAAAGTACTTAGGACAAAACTGGCTGAGTAAGGGTTGGCAGTAAGTATTAGTTGCTGTTCTCAGACTGGGTCGGGAGACACGTGCAGCCCTCTGAGGTTAACCTCCTGTTTACCACTGTCGCCAGGCAGAGCTGCCCTCTGGTGGCAGTCCTGTAGAATGCCCATCTATCCGGGGACCACTTGCTCATGAAGCCAACCGGGCTTTCCACCTGAGACCATTTAGGCAGACGTGTGAGGAAATTATCAAATAAACCATTACCAAGCACTTCTAATTGAAGACATTCTGAGGGGTAAGGGTTCTGGAAATGGAAATATCTCAAGGGTAGGTATGTGGGTGGGTGGCGTGCTGCTGGTTGGGCTTCTTGTCAGTTTTGACCAGGAAGGAACCAGAGGGGGGAGGAGTCTTCCTTTGGTAAAAAAGTGAGTCAGGACTCAAAGAAGTTTGCCAAGCATGCTTGATGATATCCTGGCTCTGCCACTAGACAGAATCTTATTTTCACCGTTTAGTAGCTTAAGGACCTTGGGCAAGTCACTTGACCTTTCTGGTGGTTTCGTGGAATGGAAATAGTGATGATATTACCCCTAATAGGTTTGTATTAATAGTATGCATCTGATGGGATAATGTCTGTGAAAAACCCTTTATGAACTATAAAAACATTACTGAAATCCATCAGTGCTAAGATGGACTTTTTTTTTTCTTAACGTTTCCTATTCCTGAAATTGGAAGAAATTACAACCCATGGTATAACATAATTAAATTGGTGGTTTTAAGTTTTGCTTGATGGGTCATAAAAACTGTGTGTATTGCAGTCAGGGGCATATCATGAACAAATATGAAGAGATGGTAGTTGAAACAGTAGTCATTGTCATTCCTCGCCCCCTCCCACCCACTGCTCCCCTTGCCCAGAAGCTCTCAGAGACCACAAGTGACACCTTTTCATGTGTGCATGCTCAGAACCTGGCAGAGTGTCCGGCACAAATCAGTATTCAATTAATGCTTTTTAAATATTTATTTTAATTTATTTGGTTGTGTCTGGTCTTAGTTGCCACACGTGGGGTCTTTTGTGGCAGCACACAGACCCTCTAGTTGTGGCATAGACTTAATCACCGGGCTTAGTTGCTCTGTGGCACGTAGAATTTTAGTTCCCTGACCAGGGATCGAACCTGTGGCCCCTGCAAAGTGGAGTCTTAACCTCTGGACCACCAGGGAAGTCCTCCTCAATTAATGTTTTATCCTTTGATAAGGGCAAGTGACCAGCTCAGAGGCTCCGTCAGAATCACTTTTGAGAAGCCAAACACAACCTTCTTACCTTCCAATTTAGTCTTGAGGAGTGGTCCCGTGCATCTTTTGTTTCTCTGGCCACCTAGAATCTATTCACCTTATTTTCTGAGAGCTGCCGTGGTCCACCCTCACCCATTTCAATGAAATACAGAAGGAACACCTTCTCACGCCTCCTACCCTCTCATCTCCCTGTTCCCGTGCCTAAGGTAATTAGCATAGGGCAGCCCTCTGGCCTCAGTGATTGGTTCAGAGGTTAACATATGACCCAGTCAGAACCTTTAAGATAACAGTGGGACTTTTGCTGGGGTAGCTACTATCTGTGCCCCTACCAGAGCCCCTTGGCATCTGTCATTTCCATAAACACTGGCTGAACTTCCAACTGCCAGTTCATGGAACTCTGCCTGAGTCCATTGTGCTATAGGCCTGAGTAACAGAATCAGTGTAACCAGGGAGTGGCTGGGGCTGGGATGAGAAGAGGAGCATGCCTCATGTGCAAAATGTAAGGAGTCTTAGGCCCAGTCCTGGTGCAGCCCTCAACCACGGCTGATGGGGGCTGGTCGATAAACGCTGCAATTTCCTTCTGGGTGCACACTCTACCCTGTTTCTCTCAGCTCCCCAGTGAGATTAGGCTCTGGACGTCTGCGGAGATAACTGGCTTAGTAACACACCCTTTATTGGCTTCTTTTCCTTCCCTGGCTCACTTCCCCATTCTCCGACCACTGTTTCCTGTGATCACTTCCCAGTAAACCACTCATATTCAAATCCCTGTCTCAGGGTCTGTTTCTGGGGGAGCCCAAATCAAGACACCTGTTGGCTGTGATTAAGGGCTGCCGTGGCTCTAGGGGCTGCTGCAGCCGCTGTCTTGCCAGCCATGGAGGGCAGACCCTATAAGAACGGAGCTGACATGGAAGCGAGCAGAGCTGAGACGGTAAATGAGGTGACTTTAATGAAGTTTTGTTATTAAGATCTCACACCACAGGGCAGACACTTTATGAAATTCCCCATGAGATCTGTGCACCAGTATTTTCTCTCCAAAAGCCAGCCACCTCTGCTCTCTGCCCTCTCCAAAAATTCTGTTGTCCAGAACGATTCATCTCTGTCTCTCAGCTTTTGCACCCACTCAACAAATTTAGTCTCCTTTGGGATTTACCATTTTGGAAGTTGTTCAGATGTGGGAGGGGAACTGCAAAGAAAAAGTGGAAAGGAGTGCACGTATGGTATGTGCACATGTGTGTATGTACATTTGTGCTTCTTTGCAGGATTCATCTCAGAGCCTCCAAAGTCAGGAGATTCCCAACAGCCTTGTCTACTCAGAAATCACATGGGAAGCCCAAACCAGGGGCTCTCACTCCCAATATCTTTCTGAGGAAACTTTTGTTTCTCTCACCTCTGCTTTTCTCAATTATCTGTCTCTTGTTTTTATCCCCCCTCTGGCTCC
Organism: Redunca redunca; assembly: GCA_006410935.1. Classification (NCBI taxonomy): domain Eukaryota; kingdom Metazoa; phylum Chordata; class Mammalia; order Artiodactyla; family Bovidae; genus Redunca; species Redunca redunca. Next base: position 96,664 of record SJYQ01007403.1, read on the forward strand.
TTCCTCTGTTATTCAGAGAATCATTGACTTACACCACCTAACAGACTGACCCCACCTCTGTTCAAATTCTCCGGGAAGAATCTGACAGGCTCTGCTCAACTGCCAATAGATGGCTTCCCCTGGGCCAGGTCCCACCTCTTGTCCAATCAGCTGTGGCTGTGGTGATGGGGGCGGGGCCTTGGGGAAGGTGGTCAATGAACTATCCCCCAAAGCTCCGCCCCTTTTAGATGTCTGCTCACCGAGCCTCAGGACAGTATCTGGGAGAAAAGACAACGATAAAAGCGGATAGTGACTGAGTACCTCTTTAAGTCAGGTACTGTATCTTCTTCTATCAATTACACCGATTTACTTGATTACTTCTATCTATTAATTGACTACTTCTATCAGTTCTTATGGAGAAGGCAATGGCACCCCACTCCAGTACTCTTGCCTGGAAAATCCCATGGATGGAGGAGCCTAAGCAACCCCATGATGATGGGTGTGATGATTTTTATCTTTAACGTACAGGCATGAAAACAGGCTCAGCAAAGTCCATTCACTCGCCTAGAGAGTGGATCTTTGACTTGAACCCAGGCTGTACAACTCTAGAATCTGATTGCAGGGCCACTACCACACACTGCTCAGGTCACCAGCTCACTTTCGGGGATAAGCACGACCTGTGGTCTTGGGCAATGACAGGGAGACAAACAGGGCCATCCTTCCCCCTCCCCCCTCCCCCTTCCTGGCCACTTGGTACCTTCCTCTGCTTTTCCGGGCAGCACAGCTGCAGCTGGAGGCAGCCTCTGGGAACCACCAAGAGGCTTTATGATGTGCAGATGGTGTTTCCGCTGAGCCCCTCGCTTTTCATGTCTGTGGCCTCTGGGAGCTGGGCCAGCCCAGATGTCCCTGATCGTGAGAAAGGCTCCCCTGGCAAGACTGGCATACGATGGCATCGACGGTGGCCTCAGGCCAGCTCTGGCTGGGAGCCTCCAGTGAGGGGGCTTGGCTGGATACTCGAGAGGCGGATGAGTCTGTGTCATTTGTGTCCAGCCCTGTGGATTAGGATGATGTATCTGCGGAGCCAGGAATATCACTTCTGAGGATACAGACTAACAGACTCTGCACAGCTAGCCTTTCAAAGGGACTCTAGATTGATCTCTTTTTTCCATGCCTGTTGTTTTATCTGACTCTTAAGCTATCTGTGAGCACAGACTGCCTCTCCCACCAGAGGAGGTGCCCTCCTGTGACAGGAACAATCTCATCCCCATCAGGGATAGACTGGGCTGAGATCAGGAGCCATGTATCCCCTCTATCAGACTTGGGAGCTCTACAATCAGGGAGAAACGTACCTGTGTCATTGGGAAAATGAGAACCTGCCATCTGCTTTCAGATGAGGAGTTCCCCAAATCAGGAGAATGTGACTCTTTCATCAGACTGAGAGATTTAAAAGTTGAGTACTCGTATTTATCGCTTCCATCAGGCTGAAAACTCCCCAGGAAGAAATGAGTGTCTCTCCCGGTGGAACAGGAGCTCCCCAAGAGTGGGGGTGATGGTATTTCTTCCTTCCTTTCTTCCCAGAGTGTTCAGACAAGGCTCTGTCTTGCAAAGGTAAACACCTAGTGTAGGAGAGACGTCTAGGGACAATCCTGGGGGACAGGCAACTTCCATCCTGGACTCTGCAGGCCTGGCTTTAGCCAACCATCTTGGAAGGGTGGAACAGTGACAGCCGAGTGGGTGCTGGAGAAATATGTGTCAGGAAGACCAACCGTGAGAATGATGACACCTGGCCAGTGTCTGTCTCATGACCTGCTGGAGAACCTAGCTTTTGGCTCAGGGCTTGTTCGTTAACAAACAAGAGCTCAGTGATGATGACTGAATGCATGCATGAATGAATGAAGACCTGGTTTCTGCCTTTGAGATGCTCACCCTCTCCTAGGGGTGAAATGAAGCTCACTTTTCCTGAGTGCCTCTATGCACTGGACACTATCTCAGGCTCTTTAATGTATATTACCTTTTTTAATACTCAAAACCACCATAGAGAATGTTTTACCTTCTCCACTTTACAGATGAAGAAATTGAGGGGCTCAGAGATCTATCTGAAGTCCCACAGCTGGGTTGAGATTTGAACTGAGATCCTTTGACTTTCAGACATGGATCCTTTTCTTGGAGAAATTACTGTCATTTAATTTCAGAACTACCTAAGACAGGTATGTATGATGTGGCATGTGAACTGAGGGAGAGAAAGGCTTCAAAGAATGAGTGACGTTGGATATGGGTTTTGAAGGATGAGTAGGAGCTCATCAGCAAAGAAGATAGGGAGGCATGTTTAGAAAAGGAGAGACATTTTGTCTGCTCTCGTCTGGGGTTTTTGAGCAGCCACCCCCTCCCACCTGTGCTCTTCTGTTGCCCTGCCTTTCCAGGAGCTGGACTTCTTCCCTCTCTTCAAGAGGACAGACAACCTAATCTCATGCTGGTGCATCACTGCTGAGATGCCAGGAAGTCTCTGCTGTGAGCCTCCCTCCCTGGCACCAGGGCCTGCTGGGTTTCTAGGAGGAAGGAAGGGTGATTGGGGGCCAGTTTTGATGAGAAATTCCCTCTTGGGCCCTCTGAAAAGGGCAGGGCAGTGGAGGAGAAGCTGGGACCCAAGACCTCCAACTGGGCAGAGGGAGGAGGCAAAGAAAGGTGGGGATGGTGAGTTGTCCCCCAGACCTGTGACCAGTGGCCCTCTCTCCATGGTTTAGGAAACAGGCAGCAGTTTATCACGTCTTCTGAAGGTGGACATCCCTTAGATGCGTCTTCTGGGGACAGGCAAATGTTACGTTTTCCTGGGTGAGAGTGCACAGTAGGTCTTCAGTAGATTCTTTGGCTGTTGATCAGTGGTCACACTGTGTGAATTCGTCATTTTGCTAAAACTGGGTAGAATGAAGTTCAGCTCTTAGTTGAGCTCATTAGGATCCAATTAGAATCACAGTTTCAGGGAGATCAGAAGGAAGGAGCCAGGACCCTCTAGATGTGCAGTTTTTAACTTATATGTGTGTTTTTATCCGCAGAGCCTTAGAACAAGCCTGGAGATTTTACCTGAAGCCTGAGGTATTTATCAGATAAAAGCAGAAAAGCAGGGATTTAGAGGACAGCCTGCTCAGCTTTCTCTTGACCCCACCTTGGCCCCATAAGGAATGTTCCTAGGACCCAGTTCTTCCCAGCACCTGAGCATCTCTGGTGAACTCCGACTCCCAAGTTTCATCACGAGGACCACTGAGGCACTGAGAAGGGAATGATTTATCTGAGGTTGCATCGGTAATGGGTGGGTATGAGGGGTGATATCTTCCAAATTCCTGGCCTGGAACTCAGGGGGTGTCTGTTAAGTTTGTATTGCTGGCTCTGGTGCCGGCTTCTCCAGGCTCCCCATTTGGGCCAGTGGAGAGCCCAAGGCTTTGGGCTCTGGGTACTGCTACCCGAAAGGATAAGAGAAACTCTGCCCTTGAGGGTCGGGACAGCCTTTTAGTGAGAGGGCCGGCTGAGGTTCAGAGAGGACCAGGCTCATATTCCCCGGGTGTCAGCCAGGGCGTTCATGCAGGACCAGGTCAGCGTTGCATGTGGTTCTGTTCCCCCAGGGTCTTCACTTGTCCCAGGTGCAGTCCGCCAATGGAGACCCTCTCCAGGGCCCTGGCAGCCAGCCATCTGCCCAGGCTTCATCCAGCCGGGAGCCGTGAGAAGCAGGTTCTGATATGGAAGCTGCCAGGGCGTTACTAACGGGCTGTCGGTTGCAATTACGGCAGCGGTCTTTCATCTCCGTACCACTCCCCTCCCACTCAGGACAGCCTCGCATCAGCCTCCCATCCCATCCTGACTCCATCTGGCCAATGTCAGGCGCCCCTCCTGAGGTGGGACACTGGGTTGGGGGTGGTTGGGGGGGTCAGACTGAGCCAGCCTCACTGGAAACCGTTGCCGGGGCAGCTCTGGATTCGATGATGGAGTTTCCTGGGGCCCACCTCCAGTGGCCCCCTCCATCCATCCCTCGGCCCTGCCTGGCGTGGCCGGGCCCCTCTCTGAGCCTTGGCCTGGAAGGCTCCATCCACTGCAGTCAGGCCTGCCCGAGATTACCTAGGTGTTCTGGTGACTTCTGAGGGCCTCGCATGAAAGATAACACCCAAATCAACAAATCTGCCATTGTGGCTTTGAAGAGACTGTTTCAATCACTTTATTTTGTCTTTATGTCAGGTTTGCCAGATGGCTTGGGTCTTTCTGAGGTCCTGTACCGAGGGGGCGCAGAGAGAACTGGTGCAGCTTCAAAGCTCCTTTTTAATCTTTAGCAACATCACAGCGGCTGGGAAACTGCCTCGGCTCCCTCCAGTCTCTCCCACAAAAGAGGCGCGGCCGAGGCTCTAATGAAAGCCAGATAAAGGGATGGCTGGAATCAGAAACAGAGGGAAAAGAGCAGTCGTCAGTCTTTCTTGTAGCTGTTTCAAAAGAAATTCTAAGACAAATTATGGCTTTGGGTGTTTTTCTAAAAGGACTGAAACAGGGAGAGGAGCCGGGGGAGGATGCCTCGACCCCTCAGCACCCTTCCCCTTGCATAAAAGGCAGAGGAGACTGGAAAAAGGCCGAAATACAACAATAAACTTTCTGCGTGTGCGTGGGGATGAAAGCCTGGCTGGCATAATTATGGGCGAGGGTGCGCCGAAAGGGTGGGTGCCCTTACCTTGCCGCCAGCGCTATTAATGATGAAGCTCCCTCTTCTTTCTTCTCTGGAAGGGACGCCTCTGGTTCTGGGGAGTGGGGCTTGGGGGCTGCACCGCGCGGCTGACATCTGGCACCAGGCCATGGTTGTGTGATGCGTGGCTCCATCGCACACGGGTCCATTCGCACACCCTCGATGGCTGCCAATGCTCATCATCCGCGAGAGGCCCGCCAAGGTGCCCATGGGTCAGCCTCCCTTCCCATTCTCCCTCCTTGATGGTTTCGAGGTCTGTCTCTCAGGGAACTGGGGAGGGGTTTTCTGACCTGTGATTCCGCCCCACACACGCTCTCACCTTCAGGTGTCGGCCCTGTTCTAGAGGGCTCAGAGTGGTGGAGGAGCCTTCAGCTGTCTTTCCAAGGGACGCACTGTCTTAAGTGCCCTCCTAGAGGGGATCTTCCAGACCCAGGGATTGAACTCGAGTCTCTTAGGTCTCCTGTATTGGCAGGTGGGTTCTTTACCACTAGCACCACCTGGGAAGCCCGTCTTAAATGCCCAAAGGCCAAAGGGCCAGGCCAGTCTGATGCTGCCCTGTTCTTCAGCAGGGGTCATGCCCTGGGCTGGTCTCAGCTCCTGTCTCCCCTCCCAGTTCCCCTCATTTCAGCTCTTTGGCAAGTCCTTGAGGGAATGGGACAGTTGAGGTGTGATGGGTGGGTAGGGAGGAGGCTGAAAACTGGACCCTACGGGAGGCTTCCAGGGGAGGGGCAGGGTGGACATTCGGGGGGTGCTGAGCAGTGTCCTTGTGAGGGCATCACTGGCTTTGAAGTTTGGTGAAAATCTGCAGAATCACAGGCCCCCAGAGCACCAGAGTCCCTCTGGAGGTGGCAGATTGAGGTCCTGGGAGGGTAAGGGCTTAACCACGGTCACGTGGCAGGTTAGGGACAACCAAGACCTCAAGTCCTTGTTCCACGGGAGGACTCGGTTATTCTGAGAGACTGGGTGACTTGTGGGGTCAGAAGAGAGTCCAGATCCTGAAGGGAGAGTTGGATCACGTCTGGCAGGTTCCCTTCACACTGGCCCTCTGACACCTCCCTTTGCCCCTCTGCAGGGCTCAGTGGCCTCTGGAGCCTTGGCCGAGAGGGGTTCCTGGGGCTCCCTGGGCATCAGGCCCATTGCCCAGGATGCAGTCAAGTGAGGAACATCCCCCCCATATGGGCATGTCTTCACTCACTTCTCTGGAGGCTCTTGCTGTGCATCTGAGACTTGAGGAGAATTGAAACTAAAGAAACATAGCCACCCAACATTTGCCTGCTGGTGTTAAAGGGTCTCCCCTTCAAATGGCGTTATTTTGTTCTTTTTATGGCTGAGTAGTATTCCACTGTATGTACGTACCACATCTTTCTCCACTCATCTGTCAAGGCATTTAGGTTGTTTTAGGTGGATTTACGTTGTTTCCATTCCTGGTTAGAACAGACTTATGGTTGTCAAGCGGGGGAGAGGTGGAGAGAGTGGGAGGGAGTGGGAGTTTGGGGTTAGTAGATACAAACTATTATATTTAGAATGGATAAACAATAAGGTCTCTACTGGATAGCCCAGGGAGCTATACCCAATCTCCTGGGACATAATGGAAAACGCATTTTAGGAAGAGTGCATGTATGTATAACTGAGTCGCTTAGCTGTGCGGCAGAAAGTAGCACAACACTGTAAATCAAGTATACTTCATTAAAAAAAAAAAAATCTTCCTGTTTCCCCATCTTGTTCTCAGCCCCAGAGAGGGGAGAGTTAGATGTGTTGACAGGTGGGCAAGGGGGAGGGCAAATCTCTTTTTCTTATTGTCCGCCTTTGCTCCCTCCCTGTGTGGTTCCCACTTTGTCTGTCTGTCTGTCTCCTCCCCATCCTCCTGTGATATGTCCAGGTGTGGGACTCTGGTTTTTGTTCTTGGCAGTGGGGTTTCCATAGCTCCCTGCCTCCAGGCACATCTGGTGCCTCGTCTTCCTGCTGCACCTGTTGCTGGGTGCCAGAGGTGGAGAACCCCTGGAGACTGAGGGGTGCAGGCTAGCTGGAGGGGGAAGGGTGGCAGGGCTGGGATGTCAACTCACACTTCCCCTGCTTGGGGCAGGGTCAGGCCCTTGCCAGGTCCCTGGGCTACTTTAATGAAGGAGAATGTGGGCAGATGAGAGGTTGTAACCATCTGGGGTAGACTTCTCCTGTTCTCCTGTGTGTCTGGCCCACATTCCACCATGCTCGCCTTGTGGACAGTATTGCACAGCAATGAGTCACAGGCTGTGGGACCACATTCCTGAGGATTGAATCCTGGCTCTTCAACTTAACTGGGGGCCCTTGGGATGATGACTTCACCTTTTGTGCCTCACTTTTCTTATCTGTCAAATGGGACTAATAATTGTACTTAGCTCATAGTGTTGTCAGGGGAAATAAATGATTCACTGTATTGACATGAATATTATGGCAGAAGTTTTCTGTAAAGTGCTTGGCACATCATTGGTGCTCAATTAAGTCTTGCTTTGTTACTGTTACTATTCTAAAATTGTTTATTATTATTTCTCAAAGTATGGAAGCATGGTGGGGCATGAGGGAGTGTGGATTAGTCAGTCTCCTCTCAGTTGCAAATAAAAGAAACCCAGATCAGACTGGCTTGAAAAACAAAAGGAAGTTGTTGGCTCACATGAGAGTAAAGTCTAAGGATACTAATGAATTTCAGGCGTGGCTCGATCCAGAGCTCAACTCAAATAATATCACCAGGATACTGCCTATCTTTCCATCTCTTGGCTCTGTTTTTCATGGTATAGGTTCCATTCCAGGGGTGTGTTGGAGCCAACTGTAAAACATTCAGGAATTTTGGGCAGTGTTGCTAAATCTTTGGTAGCATGAAATTGGCGATGGTGGGAGTATTTCTATCATGGAAATTGGCAAATACCACAAACCAGGGCTTGCTTGCTTTATTCTTTTTCTCTGTGGGAGAAGAGCTAATTCACCAGCACACAATGGCTCCGTTCTCCAAAAGTCACTTCCTTTGTACTGGCAAGATGGCTACCAGAGCAACTGGTTGTCATCCCACCACCTATGCAGTCCCGGTGGGAAGCAAGTACCTCTTTTCCAGGAGCTCCAGAAAATGCCCCAAGGTTGGAACTCACTGGCCTGGCTTGGGTCACATGCCCATTTGTGAAATAGCAACTGAGGCCAGGATGCCAGGGTACAGACTGGTACACGTCCTTTCTAGAGCTGGGAGATGGGGTCCACTGTCCCTGAACCACTTGGAATGAGAGTGGGTGGGGATGGTTCCCTATCGTAACAAATAGCCATGAAACCTGGTAGCCTGCAACAGGAAATGTTTATTGTTCGCACATCTGTGGTTTGGCTTGGGGGCTCTGCTCCAGGCTGGGCTTATCTGAGGCAGCTATCTGGGTTGCCTCCTGTTCCCGTTCTCTCTTCTCCACTGGGACCAGCTGAACAGCCCAGAATGTCCTCCTCCTGGTGACAGCGGAGTCGGAAGATGAGAAACAGCGATGCTCTCACAAGACCTAGGATCCTATTGGATAGACCATCAGTTCCACCTCATTTTATTGCCCAGAGCAAGTCACAGGAGTCTACCTAGATTCCAGAGGTAGGAAGATAAACTGGGAAGTCTGATGGTGAAGGGTTTAGTTAATTTTATTTAAAATTTTATTACTTACTTGTCTGCATCAGGTCTTAGTTGTGGCAGGTGAGATCTTCATTGTGGAACAGGTTTCTCTCTAGTTTCAGCACATGGGCTTAGTTGCCCCACAGGCATGTGGGATCTTAGTCCCCAGACCAGGGATCGAATCCTTGTACCCTGCGTTGGAAGTCAGACTCTTAACCACTGGACCACCAGGGAAGTCCCCCAGTGGTTGAAGGGTTTAGATGTAGAGAGGGGAGAAGAATTGGCACTATTGAAACAAACTGGGGACAGATGTGGCTGTGCTGGGTGTTGGGGGGAGAAGGAAGGCCTGCAGAAGAGGCTGGAACATAATGTAAGGACTGGAAAGGGGCCTCCAATCGCTGTGACACTGCTGTGTGGCGTAGATGACCGTCCTTGGTCTCCCTGACTCAGGGGATCTGTCTTCATTTTTGTTTCACTAGGAGCAGGTCCTGAGTGAGGGTTTGAGTACAAGTTAATTTATTTGGGAATTGCAGCCATGAAATTAAGAGATGCTTACTCTCTGGAAGGAAAGTTATGACCAACCTAGATAGCATATTAAAAAGCAGAGACATTACTTTGTCAACAAAGGTTCGTCTAGTCAAGGCTATAATTTTTCCTGTGGATATGAGAGTTGGACTATAAAGAAAGCTAAGCACAGAAGAATTGATGCTTTTGAACTGTGGTGTTGGAGAAGACTCTTGAGAGTCCCTTGGACTGCAAGGAGATTCAACCAGCCCATCCTAAAGGAAATCAGTCCTAGGTGTTCATTGGAAGGACTGATGTTGAAGCTGAAACTCCAATACTTTGGCCACCTGATGCAAAGAGCTGACTCATTTGAAAACACCCTGATACTGGGAAAGATTGAGGGCAGGAGGAGAAGGGGACGACAGAGGATGAAATGGTTAGAAGGCATCACTGACTCAATGGACATGAGTTTGGGTAAACTCTGGGAGTTGGTGATGGACAGAGAGGCCTGGCATGCTGTGGTTCACAGGGTCACAAACAGTCATGACTGAGTGACTGAACTGAACTGAATGCCAAGAAACACTGATAGGGGAGCAGTGATGTGCTGGTAAACTGGCTTAAAAAAAAAAAAATGGACAAAACACCTTATTTCTAGTGTCTGCCAGTTTCAATGGTGTAAATGTTTCCACCATGGCTAATTTCAAGCTATTGGCATGATGTAACTGAGGGAGAGGCTGGAAGGTGGCTGGAAGCCAGCTGCCAAGGCATGCCTCCAGAGCTTGGGACCACAGGGGCTGCTGCAAGTGCAGGAAGCACAGGCCTCTGCGTTACCCCACTGGGGCGAGGGCCTAGGGGAACCACCCACCAGCTCCTCGTCCACTGTTTGTTCGGGCTGTTCCTTAGGGGATGGTAATCCGCTGGCACATCTGGCCGAGGCTCTGGTTGCCAGAGGAAGAGGCACAGGGGTTAGAATTTGCAAGTTTGGCTAGCAGGTGTGGAAATGGTAAGGTCTGCTTGGGGGGACCACTGGAGAATTGCCAACAAAGAGAGAAACGTCTGGGACTTCCCTGGTGATCCAGTGGTTAAGGCTTCACCTCCCAGTGCAGGAGGTGTGGGTGTGATCCCTGATCAGGAAGCTTCATGGCCAAAAAACCAAAACATAAAACAGAAGCAATATTGCAATAAATTCAATAAAGACTTTAAAATGATCCACATTTAAAAAAAAAATCTTAAAAAAAAACCAGTGAAACCTCCCAGCCTCCAGGGTCCCCTCCAGCTTCCAGACCCCGTTCTTCCCCAGCAGACACTTCTTCGTTGGAAGAAACATCACCTGCTTCCCTCAAGCAAGAAATGAAGTAAAAATCCTTCACATTTTAAAGGGTGCCATTTCTTTGTTTTCCGGGTGTGAGGTGTTTTCTGGCATATTTTCAGATGTGTTGCTTCTCTGTCTGGCAACCCACTCTAGTATTCTGGCTTCCGTCTGGCCCTTGATGGGGTGGGAATAGGGTCATATTATTAATATGTTAATTTCTTGCTTTTTCTCCTGCTGTCTGATCTTTCTTGCAGTTGGGGATTCTGGAGAAAATGCTCTCTGTTTTTTTTTCCAATAGTGAAAATCCATTCATTTATTGGGAACTCCCTCAGTTTTTGCTTCCCTGGTGGCTCAGGTAGTAAAGAATCTGCCTGCAATGTGGGAGACCTGGGTTTGATCCTTGGGTTGAGAAGACCCCCTGGAGAAGGAAATGGCAACCTACTCCAGTAGTCTTGCCTGGGAATTCCCATGGACTAAGGAGCCTGGCGGGCTACAGCCCATGGGGATCGCAAAGAGTTGTACATGACTAAGCGACTTTCACTCACTCACTCACTCAACTCAGTTTGGTGATTTGCTGGTGGATGCCTTTGAGGTTCATAGCTCCCACCTCTGGCTTCTCACTGCCAAGAACTGTGTGACAATCGGAGTTCATTCTCTGCATGCGGGAGGGTGACTGGCCCCACATGGGGGCAGGCCTGAAGTATCCCAGGAGCAGCCTGTGGTGGGGGACTGCTGGGAAGCGGTGGATGAATCCCCCTCGGTGGGATACCCCTCAGGCAGGTCCTTGGGTCCAGGTGGGATGGAAGCCCTTTCATGCATTGCCGTCACCTGCTTGGTAACCTGTCCTTGGATGCCTTCTCCTCTTGCCTCACTTCCCTAAGTCCCTGCTGATGTGTCCTGGGACCACGTCCCCGATAAGCTGCTTGTGCTCATGTTCTTGTAGCAGGGTCTGCTTCAGGGGAACCCATCCTGGGGCACAGTGTGTCATCCCCTTGGCTTCTGAAGGAGACTCATCTGATGAGACTGGAGCTGGGTCTCATAGTGCTTTCTGATCCCTTCCGACCCAGGGCTTGGCACAGTGTGAAGGGGTCTCCAGGGTTTCAGCTTTTCTGGCGGAGGAGTCAATGTGAAAATCCAGACCCAAGGCATGCATGGTCAGTCACGCAGTCTCATCAGACTCTTTGTGACCCCGCTCCTCTGTTCATTGGATTCCCCAGGCAAGAATCCTGGAGTGGGTTGCCATTTCCTACTCCAAGGGATCTTCCCAACTCAGGGATCGAACCTGTGTTTCCTGCCTTGGCAGGAGGATTCGTTACCACTGCGCCACCCGGGAAGCCCTTGGATCCAAGGAGGCATCAGTCAAAGGTTGAAGGGCAGGCAGAGACACTGGGGTCTACAGGTGCTGCGTCCTCTTAAATCTGGATGCCTAGCCCCCTGTCTGCTGAGCCCTAGACTTGTGCATCTGACCAGACATCTCCACCTGGACTGAAACTCAAAATATAACATCACCCAAGTCCAACCTGCCTCCTCTTGGGCAATGAAGGAAGACACTGGTGCCAAGCTTCTCTCCTTAGGCACAGGGTCCTGTTGGTATCCTGTACATCCTTCCCAAAGCACTCCACTTCTCCCCACCTCTCCTGACGCCTGTCTGGCCCCTGCCAGCATCACCTCGCCCCTCTAGTCTGGTAACCTTACAACGATTTTTCTGAAGAAAACTTGGCCACATTGCTCCCCACCGAAAGGCCTCCACTGTGGCTCTCCATCTTTATGAAGAGGAAACAGATACTCCTTGCTGTAGCCTAAGAAGCTCCCCCTGACCGCCTCCATCCCGAGAACTGGTCCCCGTCCAACCTCCAGGTCCCGTACCGTCTCCTCCCTTTAAGACCCAGAAGCCCAGGGCAGGAGTGCCCTCAGTTCCTTGAACTCCCTTTCTTTCATCTGCCGGCTTATCACAAGCTTTCTCTCTGCTCCAACCCTTCCTCCCTCTGCCCCTGGCCGACCTGGACTCATCCTTGAGGTTTAGCTTGAATGCCACTTCCCTGGAGCGGGTGCCTCTGGATCCCTGGCCTGGATTACAAAAGCCTGTTTTCTCATGAACCCCTGTGGTGATGTTGATCTCCTGAATTATAACCTGTTATTTGATCACGTTGCTTTCGCACGAGGTAAACTTTCTTCGAGCAGAGGCGGCCTCTGAATTGCTCCTTGCTGTATCCCTGGCCTTTGGGGAGGTGGTGGTGTCGGGGAAGTAACTCAGGCAGTAGAAGGGTGACTTTTCTCGGGCCTGGTTTGGAGGAGTGCATTCAGGGAGCTCAGCTTCTGGCTCTCCTGGAGGAGATAGAAGGTTTGCAGACTTTGTGTTCCCCAGGACATCTCATTCAGGCCCTTCACGGGAAGAGAGGGGCTCAAGGAATGGTGAGGGGGAGGCAGAGAGGGCAGGAGAAGAAAGGCAGCCCTAATCCATGGCCCAGAAGAAATGGACATCTCTAACTTCCCTGTATCCCTGATCTAAGTAGGTCACACGGAAGAACTTGGAGTTCCTGTCAAAGTTTCAGGCAAAAACAATAACTTGGTTTTGACCTTGCTCTCTTCAAAAAGCAAGTTGCTGCTGAGCTGCAACATCAAAAAGAATAAATAATTGTTTTTCTTTTTTGTTGTTATGATATGGATCATCTGAGCGGTTAGTGGTAAGCAAGCGGCTTTGATTCGGCTCTGGCTCCCCAGCGCTTCAGCCCCTCTTTATGTCAGCAGGCTCCTGTTCCCACCCCAGGATAGCAGAATCCCTTGATTAAATTCATATTTGTTTTAATCTTTCCCTGTGTCTGATCTCAAGCTCAAAGATGGTCAGGAAAAAAAAAGCCGGCTGCCCCGCTGCGGCCACGGGGAGAGCCCGTGTCAGGCCCCACGCTGTTTGTTCTGTCCGGCGCGATAAGGCAGCCAGCCTGCGGTGCCCTGCCAGGCCCACTGTGCCAGCCCCCAGTTCCTGCACCACCGGCGGCTAGTGGGGCGGCCCGCCGAGCTGCAGGCTGCAGGTTAGAGCGAGGAAGGTGGGGGACCAGGCAGCTGGCCGCATCGGCCATGGCCTGCGGTTGGACCCTCATGCTGCACTTGGCATGCTGGAATTCTCTCTAAACATCTTGAAGCTGGGTAAAGCATGGACCTTAGGTGCACGGAATGGAGTCAGTTCATAGCAGGCTGCTATCATTTGTCTCTGTTTTATAGCCACCCCCTGCCTGCCGCAAGTCACTTTCCTCCCTCCCCGCATTCTGCTAGCATGGAGGCAGTCTTCCCATGTGTTGGGTAAACATGCTTAAACACATAATGTTGCTTTGTATGTGGATGTCTGTTTCTTCTCTTTTTATGGTGCTAAGATACCTTGCAATGCGGGGGACCTCGGTTCGATCCCTGGGTCGGGAAGACCCTCTGGGGAAGAGATTGGCTACCCACTGCAGTATTTTTTCCTGGAGAATTCTATGGACAGAGGAGCCACCAAGTCCATAGGCCACAAAGAGTTGGACATGACTGAGTAACTAACACTTTCACTTCCTTTTTTTCCTCCAAAATACACATAACGTTTTTGGTGCATGAAATTTTAGAATAGAGAGAAGCATTATGTTCTGTACAGTGTCGCAGTCAAGAGTACAGGCTCCGTGCTCAAACTGCCTGAGTTCAAAACCGCAGCTCAGTTACTGGCTAGTGGCTACTTAGCCATTTGGAGGCTCAGTGTCTCTATCTGTGAAATGGGATGTTCCTACTTGTTCCTACATCATAGAGCTCCCTGGCATGTGCTTAATCGCTGTCATGTCCAACTCTTTGTGACCCTGTGGACTATAGCCCACCAGGCTCCTCTGTCCATGGAGTTCTCCAGGCAAGACTACTGGAGTGGGTAGCCATTTCCTTCTCCAGGGGATCTTCCCAATCCAGGGATTGAACTTGGGTCCCCTGCATTGCAGGTGGATTCTTTACCATCCGAGCCACCAGGGAAGCCCAAATGCTTACCAAGGGTTAGCTATTTTCATTATTCTTTTATTTTTTGGTTCTTTATCACTCAGCCCAATATCAAGAACTACCCATATTGCTGGATTTTGCTTTTAATTATATTCTATATTGGGTATCACCTACATTTTGCTTTTTGATTCCCTAGAAATGGACACCCACTGGGCAGTACACCAGTGAGCATCCCTTGTGGATCGGTGGGAGGATTTCTTCCTGATGTGAGGTCACTGGGTCCTAGGTCAGGGTGGGCAAACTTTCCGTGGAGAGTAAGACAGTAGATGTTTTTGGCTTTGTGGTCCATACAGCTTCTGTTGCAATTACCCAGCTCTTTCATTGCAGCACTAAAGCAGCCACGGCCCATATGTAAACGAATGTGCGTGGCTATATTCTAACAAACCTTTATTTACAAAAACAGGGTCTGGCCAGATTTGACCTGCAAGTTTGCAGACCCCTGAGCCAGGTCCTAAGTAGACCCAGCGTTGCTGAATCTCTCCACTTGCTCTCAGATGGGCCACACAGTCTATTCTTCTGTTAGCGGTGCTGATGAGTTCCTGTCTCCCCATGCCCTCCCAGTGGGATTTTCCAAGTCACTGGTCCAGAGGACAAGGAGGAGCCAAGGGGACCCATGCCTCTGCCATCATCCTCTGGCTGCCTCTCTGCCCTCACTCTCTGACTGTGACTTTCTTACACTGTGAGGTTTGGGTTGTTGACATCTGTTGGTTGAGACCTCTCCTTATGAAGTTTAAGTTGTGTACTTGGGACATTTGAACATTGTCACTGCCATCTATTGTGTGCCAGGTGCTGTGCTAAGCGTTGTACAAGTGTTAGCCCTCTAGGTATCCCAACGACCCTGTGAACTAGGTACCAGCGGAATTTGCTTTTCCAGATGAGGACTCTAAAGCTCAGATAGGTGGGGTGACTTGCCCCAGATCACAGGGCTGGGACAGATAGAGGCAGCACATGAGATAACATCTGCTTAACGCCAAGCCAAATTCCACTCTAATCTCTCTCTCTGGGGCTCTGTGAGAAGCAGGGCGCATCTGTAACCAGTTGAGGCAGGTCCAGGTCCGTGTAAAGTGCTTAGCACAGTGTCTGGCACACAGCAAATGGGAGGTAAGAAGGTGTAGAGCAAGAAGGGGTAGAAGTTGATAACACATTCAGCTCTAAGATGCCCCATGGATGTGTGGACACCTCCGTCTAAGGAGCCTGCTCTCAGTCCTGACACTGAAACCCATGGTGGAAAATTCTTCTGTGGAATCAGCAACCCAAGAGCCGCCTGCGATGAGGGAAGGACTTGGATGAGAAAGGGCAGAGGCTCAATCACCTGTGCGTGTTGAGGAGCAAGGCCTGTGTCTGGACTACCCTGGATCCCCTCTGTGCTTAGAGCTGTGCCTGGCATTTAGTGAGAGGAAGCAAATAAGTCGCTTGAACGTGAACTAATACAGACGATGTTTTCCAGCCATTTAAAAAAAAGTATATCTTTATTGACATGTAATGTACCTAGGGGAAAATGCATGAATCATCAGAGTATGATAAATTTTCACAAAGTGAGTACTGAGAGCAAGAAATAGAACTTCACCAGCACCCCAGAAACTTCTTTCATGTCCCCTCCCAGATGCCTCCCACTCTCCTGGATTCTAACGACATGAATTAGTTTTGCCTGGTTGTGAACTTGAACTTGCTATAAATGGAATTATCAGGGAATATTTTTTTGTGCTTGGTCTTTTACTCAACATTATGTCTGAGATTCATCCATACTGTTGGTTAGGTGTAGTTTTATTTGCTTATTTTCATTGCTGAAGAAGTATACATATATATGTATTTCTTCACTTACATAGCTTTCCTGTTGGCTCAGTGGTAAAGAATCCATGTGCCAATGCAGGACATGCAGGAGATGTGGGTTTGATCTCTGGGTTGGGAAGATCCCCTGGAGGAGGAAATGGCAACTCACTCCAGTGTTCATGTCTGGACAGTCCCGTGACAGAGGAGCCTAGCAGCCTACAGTCCATGTCCGACAAGGAGTCGGACATGACTTAGCAACTAACAGCAATAATATGTATACACACATAGTCTCATATAAATAAATTAATTAAATAATAAATTCAAGTGTGAAATATATATATATGGATATATATATCCACCCAGTCTGCCGTTTATGGGCATTAGGTAATTTCCCTCTTTTGGACTATTGTGCATAATCCTTCTATAACTTACTTGGATCTTTAGTATCACATGCATGAATTTCTATTGGGTATACATGTAGGTGTGGGACAGATGGGTCCTAGAGGGGCAAGTGTTTAGCTCTATGTAGATGTTGCCAAACAGTTTATGTTCCCATCCTAGTACTTGAGAGTTCTGTTTGCCCTAGACTGCATTAGGGCTTGCAACCAGCCACTGAGTTTCAGGTGTCCTTAAGCTTCACCAGCCTGTGGCTTCAAATGAGGTCACCCTAACACATCTACTGGAATCTTCCTGATTAGATAGCTCCTCCCTTCCCATCTTCCTTCATAAGACAATACATCCTGAAAGCACATTTGTCAACCCATCATAATGACAACATTTATTGAGTAGTTGCTAGGTATGTGGTACAAACACTGTACAAGAATTAGCTGATTTAATCCACACAACAGCCCTTAGAAGTAGGTGTGTGTGTGTGTGTGTGTGTGTTAGTTACTCAGTCGTGTCTGACTCTTTGTGATCCCGTGGACTGTAGCCCACCAGGCTCCTCTGTCCATGGAATTCTCCAGGCAAGAATACTGGAGTGGGTTGCCATTTCCTCCTCTGGGGGATCTTCTCGACCCAGGGATCGAACCTGGGTCTCCTTCCTGCATTGTGGGAGGATTCTTTACCGTCTGAGCCACTAGGAAATTCCCCTGAAGTAGGTATACCTAATATCATCCCACTTTACACGTGAGGAAATGGAGACACAGAGATGGGAAGTAACTTGTTCAGGAGAACACAGCTGAGAAGTGGCAGTGCTGGTACTGAATGCCATGAAGGCTGTCTTCAGAGCCTCTCTCGTCAAGCATTATCTCACACCGCCAAGTGGCCCAGTCTTGTGCCGTCGCCTCTGGGCCACCACTTCTCCCAGGCCCTCCGTGAAGCCACACTCTCCCTGTGCTGCTCAGGTGGTGCCTTCATGGTATCTTGTGTTTTCAGGCCGCTGTCTGCTGCTGGTCTGGACACCCTTCCCTGGAGACCCTTAGGCTGCCGTCCGGTGAGCTGCCAGGCTCGTGTTCCATAGGAAGTGGGGAGGGGATGGGCCCCGGGCTGAGTCAGAGGACCCGTAGCAGAGATGCACGAGCCCCGGGTGGCTCAGCTCCTGCTGCCGTGATCACTGGCTTGAGAGGAGGAGAAGCTTGATTAAGAGCCAGCAGGGCAAGAAGCATTATTCCTCTCCCACTCTCAGGCTCAGGTGCCATGTCTGGCTCATAACATCAGACTAACCTTTCCTTTAGCAGGATTCATATGTTCAGGGTCCCGTTCAGTCTGGGTTCTGGTTTCATACAATGGAAATGGGTGACGGCAAACTTAAGCAGAAGACGAATGGAAGGAAAGAATGTTGGTAGCTTGTAGAATCAACAGAAGATTGGGGTCCTCTGAAGTAAAGGCCAGAATCCAGAAACAAGCGATATTCTTTCAAAATAGGAAGGACATTTGAATTCTGAGTAGGGAGGAGGAGGAAAGAGAGAGTTCCTTCCTGAGAATTTGGCATCTGCCACCACCCTCTTAGCCTGTTAATACGCTGAGTATGCCGTAACCTGGATCTTTGTCCTATCCTGGAAAGCCCTTTAGCCCTAGACCTGACCCCTATGTAAATTGGTTGTCACCAACAGGAAGCCCAGGAAGGTTGTTGCAAGTCTCCCCAGGCGTTGCAGGATACCCTAAGTAACTTCCGTTGTGAGCTGCTTTTTTTTCACAACAGTGACTTGGCTGCTTGAAACAAAAAATAGCTAAATGAAGGACTCAGTGCTTTTCTGACAAAGATCTGCCCAAATGAAGTCCCAGCACCATCCAACAGTGAGGGACACGTACAGGGCAAGAGCTCCAGGCATGCCTCTGATGAATGGAACGTTGAATTTAGAAATGATTTATGCAGCAATTTCTCACCTCTTTATTTCTCATTCCAATCTTAAGATAACATTTAAAACCTTAACGTTGTTTTCAGGAACAGCCAATAAAAGAAATTGTTCATGCCCTTGTTACTGTTGGAAGTTTTGTTTTTCTTTGTGGAAACTACTTGAATGCAAAGTCAATATGCAATAAAAGTGTGAGAAATATTGCTGAATATATAAAGTAAGCATTATCGGATTTAAATGCATTTTAAAATTTTAAAGGCAAAAATAGATTGCAGATAGTAGTCCCTGAAAGAAGTTTTACAAAGTTGTAAAACAAAACAAAAAAAAATCACCATTGGGTGCAGCCAAAGTTATTAAGGAAAATGTTCATTTTGACCCTTCATTTCACTTAGCTCTAGAGACAAAATAAAAATTTTATGACAACATTGGAAAGCCCCTGTAGCAGCCAAGACTCCTTGAAAATGATTTTGAAATTTAAAAATGGAAAGCTGAACAAAAAGACTGACAAGTGTTTCTTTAAAAATGTTGTATGAGCGTAGACTTTAAAGAAACCAAGAGTCCCCCAAACTCTGAAAACAGCTGAGGACGCTTTAAGTGTGACATGAGTTTGGGTGAACTCCGGGAGTTGGTGATGGACAGGGAGGCCTGGTGTGCTGCGATTCATGGGGTTGCAAAGAGTCGGACACGACTGAATGACTGAACTGAACTGAACTGAAACTATCTATTAGTGAAAAAACATCAATCCAAGAGATATTAACCAAAAAAGAAAGGAAGGAAAACCAGCGACTCCTTCTGACAATGTGTTGCCTTGACCATTCTTCCGTCTGCCAGTACACCTGCAGCTGTAGACGTCTATCACACGAAGGACGCTGTGGGTCTTGGGTGCCCGCCCCCACCCTCCACAGAGTCAGGTCTGGCTCTGGCTCTGCCCACTGAGCCACTGCCTCTGTCCCGTCATTGTTCCTAAATTTTCTGTTAAGACTACTTACTCTGTTTGAACACTTATCTTGCTTTTTCTTTAGGAACTGTGTTTCTATTTGCCCAAATAGCTCTACTTGAGGAGGGAAACCTCCTTTTTATGGAACAATGCTGGCTAATAGAGGGAGGAATGAGGCAATCAGAAAATAGAAAATGGCCATTTTGCAACCATCAATGAAATAATTGATTTAGGCAAGCATTGTCAATGGGTGTTGGAAGCATTAGGTAAAAAGTTGACCAAGAACTGAATTTTTACACAGTATCAGGGTACCAACCCTTGAGTCTACTTGCAAAAGGAAATATGTAATTGTATAAAGGCAGGATCTGTCTGTCGCCACTTTAGTCTGGAATCAAATTGAACATCACTAATCTGGGAATTCTGTTGTTCCTCCCAATGGGACGTTACAGTGAAGTACAGAGCTTCACCTTTGAAGTGTTCTTGCCAATGATGTTGAACCAGCCTCTAGTCAACTCTTTTTTTTTTTCCTGACTGCATGGCTGGACATGTGGGACCTTAGTTCCCTAACCTGAGATCAAACTGTGCTTCCTGCAGTGGACGCATACTGTCCTAACCACGGGACTACTAGGGAATTCCCGCTAACTAACTCTTTAACCCTAACTCTGATGTAATAGAGAACAGAGGACAAATTAATGACACCACTAGGGAACAGTCAGATAGACAAATACAGAATGTGCCATATTCCTTAGGATAAAGAGTAAGCAGTGACAGAGTTTATTTTCTTGGGCTCCAAAATCACTGTGGCTAGTGACTGCAGCCATGAAATTAAAAGACACTTGCTCCTTGGAAGGAAAGCTATGACAAACCTAGACAGCATATTAAAAAGCAGAGAAATTACTTTGCCTGCAAAGGTCTACATAGTCAAAGCCATGGTTTTTCCAGTAGTTGTGTACAGATGCGAGAGTTGGACCATAAAGAAGAATGAGTGCTGAAAAACTGATGCCTTCGAATTGTGGTGATGGAGAAGACTCTTGAGAGTCCCTTGGACTGAAAGAAGATCAAACCAGTCAATCCTAAAAGAAA
The DNA here is from genome assembly GCA_006410935.1 of Redunca redunca. Taxonomy (NCBI): domain Eukaryota; kingdom Metazoa; phylum Chordata; class Mammalia; order Artiodactyla; family Bovidae; genus Redunca; species Redunca redunca. The sequence continues at coordinate 116,869 of SJYQ01007403.1, forward strand.
TCAACCCTGAATATTCATTGGGAGGACTGATGATGAAGCTAAAGCTCTAATACTTTGGCCACCTGATGCAAAGAGATGACTTATTGGAAAAGATCCTGATGCTAGGAAAGATTGAAGGCAAAAGGAGAAGAGGGCGGCAGAGGATGTGATGGTTAGACAGCATTGCTGATGGACATGAATTTGAGCAAACTTCAAGAGATAGTGAAGGACAGGGAAGCCGGGTGTGCTGCAGTCCATGGGATCGCAAACATTTAGACATGACTTAGTGACTCCCCTGGTGGCTCAGACGGTAAAGCGTCTGTCTACAATGGGGGAGACCCGGGTTTGATCCCTGGGTTGGGAAGATCCCCTGGAGAAGGAAATGGCAATTTACTCCAGGACTATTTGCCTGGAAAATCCCATGGACAGAGGAGCCTAGTAGGCTACAGTCCATGGGGTCGCAAAGAGTCGGACACGACTGAGCGACTTCACTTAGTGACTGAACAACAACAACAATCTTCAAGAACGTCAGTGTCACGGGGGAAGAAAAAGACAAGATTAAGGGGGTTGTTTTAGACTGAAGAAGACCTGAGAGACATAACAATCAAATTCAAGTATGGTCTTTGAAGGGTCCCGGTTTAAACAACCATAAAAGACATTTTGAAACAAATGAAGATTTGGATATGGACTAGTTATTAGATACTGTTATGGAATTATTGTGGAGAAGGAAACGGCAACCCACTCCAGTACTCTTGCCTGGAAAATCCCATGAATTTTTGTTGGTTTTGTTAGACAGATAATGGTACTATGGGAAATTATTCTTGTTTGTGTGTGCGTGCGTGTTAGGTACTCGGTCGTGTCTGACTCTTTGTGACCCCATGGACTATAGCCCAACAGGCTCCTCTGTCCATGAGATTCTCCAGGCAAGAACACTGGAGTGGGTTGCCATTTCCTTCTCCAGGGGATCTTCCTGACCCAGGGATTGAACCTAATGCGTGTCTGACAATGCCTGTTCAAGTGTTACTGTCATGGTGCCTGCAATTTACTCTCAAATGGTTCAGCAAAAAAAAAAGGGGGGGTGAAGCAAATGTGTTAAATCTGGAGGAATTTTTTTGGATGTTCATTTTGCTGCTTTATTTTTCTGTGTATTTCAAACATGTCTTCAAAAACCTTAAAAATATTCCAGTGCATATGAAAACTTTTAAACTTCTTAATAGTTTGGTCACAAATAGCAAAAATATAGGGCAGTGACTAAAGTAGAGGAGAAAAAGGGGCTAATGCTATAAAAGGCTGACTTTACAGCCCCCATAGCAACAATAACCTCAGGGAGATGTGGGTGGTGGGGTCTGGGGGTGACTTTGCCACAGTGCGTGAGATTCCCCAATGCTGGTGGCCCACCAGCTCCTATGGGAGCCATTGCAGGGGTTTATGGCTAGGTTTATGAAATTCATCCAATACTTTGGCTCCTGCACAAGAAACACACATGTGCTCTTGGGAAGGTAAGTGTGCCCATGGAAAATCTTTTTCAAAAAACCTCAAAACCAACAACTCACCAGTCCTGTGAAATATAGGTGGAGCCTACAAATTGTGTCTCACTCTTCCCCATTCTCCTGATTTTAGGGTCATCTCCCCTGAGGTTGGGGCAGCCATGGCTTGCCCTTAGATTCAGAAGCTGCGATTCTTGATCTTGGCTGCTAAGAAAGCCCTGTGTAACCTTGAACAAGTTTGCCTCCTGGGGGATTAGATTTCTCACCAGTAAATAAAGAAAAACAAAATTTGTCTCTTAGAGTTTTTTTTTTCTCTTTTAGTGCAACTTACATAACATATTAAGGTGAACAATTCAGTAGCATTTAGTTCATTCTCTGTAGAACAGCCACCATCACCATCCCTCTGCAAAGCTTTTTCGTCTTCCCAGGTGGAAACTCTGTATCCCTTAATCAACACCTTCATATTCTCTCTTTGCCACCGTTCCTAGAAATGACCCATCAGCTTTCTGCCTCTATGGCTTTACCTATTCTGGATATTTTGTATAAACGGAATCTTACTCTATGTGCCCTTTTATGTCTGGCTCCTGTCGCTTCGCAGGATATTTTTGAGGCTCATCCATGTTGTACCCTGTGTCAGTGTTTCCTTTTTATGTCTGAATAATATTGTATGTATATACCATAATTTGTTCACTTGGGTTATTTATACCCGTAGGCTATTGTGAATAATACTGCTATGGACATGAATGGACAAGTATTTGTTTCAGTTCCTGTTTTCAGTTCTTTTGAGTTTATATCTAGGAGTGAAACTGGTCAATCATATGGTAATTCTATGTTTAAGTTTTGAAGAGCTGCCAAAATGTTATCCACAGCGACTGAACTGTTTTACATTCCCAGCAGCAAAGTTTGAGGGTTCTAATTAACCTAGACAGCATATTCAAAAGCAGAGACATTACTTTGCCGACTAAGGTCCGTCTAGTCAAGGCTATGGTTTTTCCTGTGGTCATGTATGGATGTGAGAGTTGGACTGTGAAGAAGGCTGAGCGCCGAAGAATTGATGCTTTTGAACTGTGGTGTTGGAGAAGACTCTTGAGGGTCCCTTGGACTGCAAGCAGACCCAACCAGTCCGTTCTGAAGGAGATCAGCCCTGGGATTTCTTTGGAAGGAATGATGCGAAAGCTGAAACTCCAGTACTTTGGCCACCTCATACGAAGAGTTGACTCATTGGAAAAAACTCTGATGCTGGGAGAGATCGGGGGCAGGAGGAGAAGGGGACGACCAAGGATGAGATGGCTGGATGACATCATGGAGTCGATGGACGTGAGTCTGAGTGAACTCCGGGAGATGGTGATGGACAGGGAGGCCTGGTGTGCTGCGATTCATGGGGTTACAAAGAGTCGGACACGACTGAGCAACTGAACTGAACTGAATTCCTCCAAATCCTCACCAACACTTGCTGTTTTATTTATTTATTTATTTATTTTAAATGTAGCTCTCCTAGTGGGTGTAAAGCACTATCTCAATGTGGTTTTGATTTGCGTTTCCTTAATGGCTAGTGATGTTGAAATCTATTTATGTACTTACTGGCCATTTGTATATCTTCTTTGGGAGAATGTCAAGCCCTTTGTCCATTTTTTAAAAACATATATATTTTACTGAAGTATAGTTGACTTACAGTGTTTCAGGTGCACAGCAAGGTGATTCAGTTATACAAATACAAATATATTATTTTAATTTTTTTAAGCAAGTATATTATTTTTGAAATTATTTTCCATCCTAGGTTATTACAAGATATTGACCATAGTTCCCCATGCTATACAGTAAACCTATGTTGCTCATTGCATATGCACTTTTAAATTAGAAATATAGCATTCTATTCATACTAAGTCAAACAAATAGAATCAAAATGTCATAATTTTTTTAGTTAGGCAAAAATTCATAAATTTTCTAAAATATATATGTTATACATATTTATATATATGTGTGTGTACGAAAGCTTTTCTACTGCACTTGATAAAGGCTTGAGAAAGAACATAAAAAAAAAAGAAAGATGAGGAAATTGGAGAACATACCTTAAATGAAATGGGAGCACTGAATATGAAATAGAAAAAGTGAAACAAACTGGATAAAAGATCATCATACGGTCCAGTTGTTTTTAAATGTAACTGCCCATTAGAAACATGTCTGGAACTCTGGAGAAAAAAATCAATACCTGAGCATTTGTATTTTTCAAAACATTTCGAGATAATTCTGATATGCATCTAGATTTTAAAAAGTGATTATAGGGTTTTCTATTAGATCCTAGTTTTGCTGATACAGAGTTCTATTATTTTTCAGTTAGTTAGTAATAGTTACATAATCACAAGAGTAAAAGATGTTTATCAGATTTCACAATCAACAGCCAGACAACAAAATAAAAGATAATTACAACTGCAAGCCATATTGGGACATGGTTAACTTAACAATAGAAAACACAATTACATACAATTTGGGGGGGGGAGTCAAGCTGGATTTTGGTAAGTGGAAGTGCATACATGCACATGTTTTCATCCACTGAGCCAGTCTATGTCTTTTGGATGGTGCATTTAACCCGTTTACATTTAAGGTAATTATTGATATGTATGATCCTATTACCATTTTCTTAATTGTTTTGGATTGATTTTCTGTAGGTCTTTTCCTTCTCTTGTATTTCCTGCCTAGAGAAGTTCCTTCAGCGTTTGTTGTAAAGCTGATTTCATGCTGCTGAATTCTCTTGACTTTTGCTTGTCTGGAAAGCTTTTGATTTCTCTATCAAATCTGAAGGAGAGTATTGCTGGGTATAGTATTCTTGGTTGTAGGTTCTTCACTTTCATCATTTTAAGTATATCATGCCATTCCCTTCTGGCTTGTGGAGAAGGAAATGGCAACCTACTCCAGTATTCTTGCCTGGAGAATCCCAGGGACAGAGGAACCTGGTGGGCTGCCATCTATGGGGTTGCATAGAGTTGGACATGACTGAAGCGACTTAGCAGCAGCAGCAGCAGCAGCAGCCTTCTGGCTTGTAGTGTTTCTGTTGAGAAATCGGTTGATAGCCTGTTTGGAGTTCCTTTGTATGTCATTTGTGGTTTGTCATTTGTTGCTTTTAATGTTTTATCTGTCTTTAATTTTTGTCAGTTTGGTTATTCTGTGTCTTGGTGTGTTCCTTTTGGGTCTATCCTTCCTGGGACTCTCTGTGCTTCCTGAACTTGGTTGACTATTTCCTTTCCCATGTTTGGAAAGTTTTCAACTATTATCTCTTCAAATATTTTCTCAGGTCCTTTCTCTCTCTCTTCTCCTTCTGGGACCCCTGTAATGTGAATGTTGGTGCATTTAATGTTGTCCCAGAGGTCTCTTGGGCTGTCTTCATTTCTTTTTGTTCTTTTTTCTATATTCTGTTCTGCAGCAGTGATTTCCACCGTTCTGTCCTCTGGGTCATATATCTGTTCTTCTGTCTTAGTTATTCTGCTATTGATTCCTTCTAGTATATTATTCCAGAGAAGGCAATGGCACCCCATTCCAGTACTCTTGCCTGGAAAATCCCATGGATGGAGGAGCCTGGTAGGCTGCAGTCCGTGGGGTCGCTAGGAGTCAGACATGACTGAGCAACTTCACTTTCACTTTTCTCTCTCATGCACTGGAGAAGGAAATGGCAACCCACTCCAGTGTTCTTGCCTGGAGAATCCCAGGGACGGGGGAGCCTGGTGGGCTGCCGTCTGTGGGGTCTCGAAGATTTGGACATGACTGAAGTGACTTAGCAGCAGCAGCAGCAGCAGTATATTATTCGCCTCTGTTTGTTCTTTACTTCTTCTAGGTCTTTGGTAAACATTTCTTGCATCTCTCAGTCTTTGCCTCCATTCTTTTCCGAAGACCCTGAATCATCCTCACTATCATTATTCCGAATTCTTTTCTAGAAGGTTGCCTATCTCTACTTTATTTAGTTCTTTTTCTGGGATTTTATCTTGTCCCTTCATCTGGGACATAACTTTCTGCTTTTTCATTGTGATTAACCTTCTTTAATATGGTTTATGTTTTAGCTTCTGTGAGATTGTGCTTCTTCTTGCTTCTTCTGTCTGCCCTCTGATGGATAAGGCTCAGAGACTTGTGGGAGAACTTCTAGATGGGAGGGATGGGTGGGCAGGGCCTTGCTCAGTAAAGCTTTAATCCAGTTATCTGCTGATGGGTGGGGTTGCACTCGCTTCCTGGTAGTTGTTTGGCTTGAGGCGACCCAGCCCTGGGGTCTAGCTCTATGATAGGGTTAATGGTGAACTCCAGGAGAGTTTATGCCAATGGGGACCTTCCAGTACCTCCATCCCTGTGGTGAGCCCCTGCTGACCCACACCTCCACAGGAGGCTGTGCAACACTAGCAGGGAGTTTTGGTTCAGTTTCCTGTGGGGGCACTGCTCCTCTCCTCTGGGTCTTGGTGCATGCAAAATTTTGTCTGTGCCCTCCAAGATTGGGAGTCTCTGTTCCCCTCAGTCCTCTGGATGGCCTATAATCAAATCCCACTGGCCCTCAAGGCTAGATTCCCTGGGGAGTCCCAGTCCCTTTGTCCGGTCCCCAGGCTAGGAAGCCTGATGTGGGGTTCAGAACCTTCACAACAGTGTGAGAACTTCAGTATTATTGTTCTCCAGTCTGTGGGTCACCCACCTGGCGGGTATGGGATTTGATTTGATTGTGACTGCTCCCCTTCTACCATCTCACTGTGGCCTCTTCTTTGTCTTTGAATATGGGGTATATTTTTTGGTGGGTTCCAGGGTCCTCCTGTCATGGTTGTTCAACAGTTGGTTGCAATTTTGGTGCTTTGCAGGAGGAGGTGAGCACACATCCTTCTACCCCACCATCTTGAACTGGAAGTCCCTCCCCTTGAGATGGGTTGCTTTCTTTTTTGTCATTGAGTTACAAGGTTTCTTTATATATACTTGATATTAATCTCCTCTCAAATATACAACTTGCAAATAATTTCTCCCCATTTTGTGGGCTGTTTTTTCGCTCTCCCGATAGTGTCCACTGAGGCACAAACATTTTAAAATTTGATGAAATTCAATTATCTATTGTATTCTTTTGTTGCCTGGGCATTTGGTGTCATATCTAAGACTCCACTGACAAATACAAGGCCGTAAATATCTACCCCTGTGTTTACCATGAGGTTTACAATTAATATCCTAAATTTATAACAATTTAGTTTGAATTGGCTTGAACCTAACTTCAATAGCATACAAAACCTCCATTTCTATACAAAAAATGTTTTTTGTTATTACTGTCAAATTTGCATCTTTATACATACATGTCTATTAACTTAGATTTTAATTATTGTTTTATACCTTTATATTTTAAATCAGATAGGAAACAAAGAAGAGTTAGAAACAAAAAATATAATAACACTGGCTTTTATATTTACTTATATAATTATATTTACTGAGATTCTTTATCAAGTGGATTTGAGTTACTGACTAGCATCCATTCATTTTAGCCCAAAGGACTGCCTTAAACATTTCTTGTAGGTCTGGCCTCCTAGTGACAAACTCCCTCATCATTTGCCTATCCAGGAATGTCTTGATTTCTCTCTCTCTCTCTCTTTTTTTTTGAATTGACTTTTAATTTTTTAAAAATTGTGATATATATATATACATATATATATAAAACATAAATTTACCATTATAACCTTTTAAAAATGTACAATCCAGAGGTCAATAACTGCATTTACAGTGTTGTGCAATCATCAATATCTGTTTTCTGAACTTTTTCATCACTTCAGACAGAAACTTTGTACCCATTAAGCAATAACCCTCCATTTCTCCTCTAACCCCTGCTCCAGACACTGGTAACCTCTGTTCTTTCTGTCTCTACGAATTTGCTTATTCTTGATCCTCATCTAAGTGGAATCAAACAATGTTTGTCCTTTTTTGCCTTCTTATTCTACTTAGCATAATGTTTTCAAGATTTGTTCATTTGGTAGCGTGTATCAGAATTTCATTCCCTTTTGGCTGAATAATATTCCATTATATGAATAGATCTCATTTTGTTCACTCATCAGTTGATTATTATTGGATTGTTTCCACTTTTGGGATATTAAGAGTATTGCTGCTATGAATGTTGATGTACGAGTATCTGTTTGAGTCTCTGTTTTCAATTATCTTGTGTATCTATCTAGAAGTAGAATTGCTGGATTATACAGTAATTCTATGTATAACTTTTTGGGGCACCATTTTACATTTCCACAGCAACATGTGAGAATTTTCTCTGCATCCTCATCAATACTTGTTGTCTCCTCTTTTTAAAATAAATTTCAAAAAATAGCCATCCTGATGGGTTTGAGGTGGTATTTGGTTTTAATATTTATTTTCCTAAAGACTAGTGTTGCTGAGCATCTTTTCATGTGCTGGTGCTGCTAAGTCGCTTCAGCCGTGTCCGACTCTGTGTGACCCCATAGATGGTAGCCCACCAGGCTCCCTCGTCCCTGGGATTCTCCGGGCAAGAACACTGGAGTGGGTTGCCATTTCCTTCTCCAATGCATGAAAGTGAAAAGTGAAAGTGAAGTCGCTCAGTCGAGTCTGACTCTTAGCGACCCTATGGACTGCAGCCCACCAGGCTCCTCCGTCCATGGGATTTTCCAGGCAAGAGTACTGGAGTGGTTTGCCATTGCCTTCTCCTTTTTCATGTTCTATTGGTCATTTATATAGCTCTGGAGAAATGTCAAGTCTTTTGCCTGCTTTGAATTTGGTTATTGTTTTTTAGTTGAGCTTTGTGTCCCCCCCGCCGCCCCCCACTCTCTTGATAATATCTTTCAATGCACACAATTTAAATTTTTATGAAGTCCATTTAATCTATTTTTTCTTCTGTGCTTTTAGTGTCACGCTCAAGAAACCATTGCCAAATTCAAGCTGTGAACGTTTTCTCCTGTGCTTCATTCTAATAGTTTTTATAATTTTAGCTCTTAAATTTAGGTCTTTGATTCACTTTGAGTTAATTTTTGTATGTGGTATAAGGTAAAGGTCCATCCAACTTCATTTTTTTGCATGGTGGACGTACAGTTTTCCTTGCACCATTTGTTGAAAAGATTGTCTTTTTCCCAGAAGGGTCTTGGCACTATCTTTATAACTCAACTGACTATACATGTAAGGCTTTATTTATGATCTCCCTATTCTATCCATTGATCTATATATTGATCCTTATGTCAGTACCATACTGTTTTGATTATTGAAGCTATAGTATGTTTTGAAATTGTGAAGAGCAAATTCTCCAACTTTGGTCTTTTTCAAGATTCTTTTGATTATTTAGTCCCTTAAAATTCCATATGAATTTTAGGATGACTTTTTCTATTTCTGCAAAAAACACTGTTAGGATTTTGATAGAGATTACATTAAATCTATAAATCAATTTATGAATCTATAAATAAATTAATTAAATCTATAAATTAATTATTGCCATCTTAACAATCTTGTCTTCTAATCCATAAACACAGTATGTCTTTCCATTTATTAGATCATTTTTATTCTTGGAGCAATATTTTGTCATATTTAGTGTATAAATCTCTCACTTAATTGGTTAAATTTATTCCTATTTTTTAGTTGCTATGGTAAATAAAATTATTTTATTAATTTTTGATTGTTTTTTGTTAGCTTATAGAAATACAGTAATGTTTGTATGTTGATTGTATATCCTACAGGGCTTCCTGGGTGGCTCAGATGGTAAAGTGTCTGCCTGCAATGCGGGAGACCCGGGATTGATCCCTGGGTTGGGAAGATCCCCTGGAGAAGGAAATGGCAACCCACTCCAGTACTCTTGCCTGGAAAATCCCATGGACTGAGGAGCCTGGCAGGCTACAGTCCATGGGGTCACAAAGAGTCGGACACAATTGAGCGACTTCACTTTATATCCTACAACTGTGCTAAATTTGTTTATTAGCTCTAACTTTTTTCCCCCATATGGATTGTTTTGGGTTTTCTAATTATAAGATCATGTTATCTGTGAGTAGAGATAATTTTATTTCTTCCTTTCCAACTTGGATGTCCTTTGATTCTTTTTCTGGCCTGCTTGCTCTGGCTAGAACTTCCAAGATCATGTTTCACAGAAATGATAAAAACAGACTTCTTGCCTTGTTCCTGATCTTAAGGAAAAAGCTTTCAATATTTCACTATTGAATAAGATGTTAGCTGTGGGCTTTTCATATATAGTCTCTATCATGATGAGGAAGTTCTATTTTATCCAAAGGATGTTGGATTTTGCAAATGCTTTTCCTGCATCAGTTGAGAGGATATGTTTTTTTCTCCTCATTCTGTTAATGTATTACATTAATAGATTTTCTTGTGTTGAACCATCTGTGCATTCCAGAGACCAATCCTGCTTGTTTATGGTGTGTGATTCTTTTTAATATGCTGCTGAATTTAGTTTCTTAGCATTTTGTTTAGGATTTTGCATCTATATACATAAGAGATATTGGCCTGAAGTTTTCTTATACTGTCTTTGTCTGGTTTTAGAGTAACTCTGGCCTCATAGAATAAGCAGGAAGTATTTCTTCCTCTTCAAATTTTGGGAAAACTTTGAAAAGAATTAGTGTTAATTCTTCTTTAAATGTTTAACAGAATTGACTAGTGAAGCTGTTTGTTTGGTCCTGGGGTTTTCTTTGTTGAGATATTTTGATTACTAATTCAATCTCCTTACTTGTTATAGGTCTGTTCAAATTTTATATTTCTTTATAAGTGAGTTTTGGCAGTTTGTGTGTTTCTAGGGTTTGTCTCTTTCATCTAGAGTATTCAGTTTGCTGTCGCTGAGTTGTTCATAGTATTCTCTTTTAATCTCTTTATTTCTATAAAGTAGGTAGTAATGGCCCCACTGCCAATTCTGACTTACTTGAGTTTTCTTTCTTTTTTCCTTAGTCATATAAGTTAAATTTATCAATTTTGTTCATCATTTCAAATAATGAACATTTTGTGTAGTTGATTTTCTCTATTGTTTTTCTATTCTCTCTTTTATATATATTTACAAAGAAACTCTAAAGCCTTTGACTGTGTGGATCACAATAAACTGTGGAAAATTCTTAAAGAGATGGCAATACCAGACCATCTTACCTGTCTCCTGAGGAACCTGCATGTGGGTCAAGAAGCAACAGTTAGAACTGGACATAGAACAACTGACTGGTTCAAAATTTGGAAAGGAGTACAACGAGGCTGTATATTGTCACCCTGCTTATTTAACTTATATGCATAGTATATCATGTGAAATGCCCACTAATCTGGAACCAAGATTGTTGGGAGAAATATCAACAACCTCATATAAGGAGAAAAAAACTAAGATCATGGCCTCTAGTTCCATTGTTTCATGGCAAATAGAAGGGGAAAAGTGGAAGCAGTGACAGATTTTCTTTTCTTGGGCTTCAAAATCACTGTTGACAGTGACTGCAGCCATGAAATTAAAAGGCATTTGCTCCTTGGAAGGAAAGCTATGACAGACCTAGACAGCATATTAAAAAGTAGAGACATTACTTTACTGACAAAGGTCTGTCTAGCTAAAGCTCTGGTTTTTCCAGCAGTCATGTATGGATGTGAGAGCTGGACCATAAAGAAGACTGAGCATTGAAGAATTGATGCTTTTGAACTGTGGTGCTGGAGAAGATGCATCAGAGTCCCTTGGACAGCAAGAAGATCAAACCAGTCCATCCTAAAGGAGATCAATCCTGAATATTCATTGGAAGGACTGATGCTGAAGCTGAAGCTCCAATTCTTTGGTGATAATATAATATAGTAACTTTTGAAATCAGATTTTCCCCAGGGACTGCTGTTGTTGATTTTAAAAAAATTGCTTATTTAGTTTAGCTGTGTTGGGTCTTACCTGCAGCAGGCGGGCTCTTCATCGTGGCAGGCGGGAGCTTTTGCTGTGCCAGGCGTGCTCTTTGTTGTGGTGCATGGGCCTCTCTCTGGCTGTGACATTCAGGCGCCAGAGCACATGGGCTCAGCAGTTGTTGTGTGTGGTCTCTCCAGTTGGGGTGAGCAGGTTCAGTAGTTGCCTGGTGGCATGCCGGATCTTAGTTCTCCAATGAGGATCTAACTTAACCTCCCCTGAGTTGGGAGGCAGATTCTTAACCATTGGACAACCAGGGAAGTCTCCTGTTGCTGATTTTGAGGGCTGGAGTGATATTTTGCTTAATGACTTTTCCAAAGTAGTTTTTGCAAATATTGTGTTCCTTATTATGTATGGTCACTGCAGTCTCTGTTCCTTTAGCTCCGTGGTTAGCCAGTGGTCTGAGAGATTTCCTTAAATGCCAAGAGCCAAAAAGAAGAAATATACTCTTCTGGTCTTTGCAGATTAGCTCTAAGCTGGAGTCCTCTTTTAATGCTAAGCCAGGTGTATACAGTTCTGTCTTAACTTTCACCTCCAGCTTGTACAGATGCCAAAGATCAGCCAAAGGTGGAAGCCCACAGTCCTATTGGATCTTTTCTGAGTATCCAGCCCTGGGCATGCATGTTGCACTCCAGATTCTCTGGTATATGTGGTAGTCCTTTGAAACTCTCATTGCCCCAAGAATCTTTCCCCTTATCCTCCTTCTTCCCAGACTTATACACCTGTCAACTACTTGCTTGTCTGCCCACCCAGGTAGTTATAGGTGGTGTAATGCTTTCTGCAGATGCCACGTAGAAAGCCACTCCATCCTGAGGGGGACAAAACAAAGATCAGTTTCTGTGCTAGTCCTACGGGGAACTAGGAAACACACCGCTACAACTTTTTGAGAACAAGTTCTACATTGTCCTCCAGCCCCATCCAGCAAGCCACACCAAAAATGCAGGCAGCTGTGCATATGGCTGCCACTGAGCTGGAGGATGGGGGATGATGGGCAAGTGAGAAATGTTACACAATTTCTTATTAAAATTTAGCAGACTGCTTATTAAGCACTTCCCTAGCTGCCATAACTTTTTTTTTTTAGTTTCAACCTAGACAGTGTATTAAAAAGTAAAGACATCACTTTGCCAACAAAGGTCTGTACAGTCAAAGCTTGGGTTTTTCAAGTAGTCTTGTATGGATGTGAGAGTTGGACCATAAAGAACGCTAAGCACTGAAGAATTGATGCTTTGGAATTGTGGTGCGGGAGAAGACTCTTCAGAGTCCCTTGGATAGCCAAGAGATCAAACGAGTCAATCGTAATGGAAATCAACCCTGAACATTCACTGGAAGGACTGGTGCTGAAGCTGAAGCTCCAGTACTTTGGCCACCTGATGGACAGAACCAACTCACGGGAAAAGACCCTGATGATGGGAAATATTGAAGGCAAAGGAGAAGGGGGTGGCAGAGGATGAGATGGTTAGATAGCATCACTGACTCAATGGAGGTGAATTTGAGCAAACTCTGAGAGACAGTGAAGGACAGGGAAGCCTGGATCACTGCAGTTCATGGAGCTGTAGAGTTGGACACCACTTAGTGACTAAACAACAACTCACTGTGGAGATGGCTAACTGGGGGTGTGTGAGTACAGCCTAGAGATTTTACTGAGCTTCACCATGATCTTATTTATGTTTATTTAAAAAAATATTTCTTTATTTTTGGCTAGATTGGGTCCCAGTCGAGGCATGTAGGCTCTTCATTGTGGCGGGCAGAGTTTTCTCCAGTTATGGTGCTCTGGCTGCAGAGTGTGGGGGCTCAATACTTGTGACTTGTAGGCTTTGTTGGCCTGCGACATGTGGGATCTTAGTTCCCTGGCCAGGAATCCAATATGTGTCCCCTGTCTAGGACAGTGGATTTTTAACCTCTAGACCACCACGGAAGATGGTTTTAGAAGATGGGGCTTTTCTGGCAATGTTTTCTGAGAAGAGGAATCATGAGTATGGCCTACTGGTACTGCGCATGGTTTTAGATCAGGGAGACCCAAGTCTGAGTCCCACTTACTAGCTCTGTGACCTCAGGTAAATCAATGATCTTTTACAAAATGTATGATTTTTGCTTCTTTATTTGGCTGTGCTGATCTCAGTTGAAGCACACAAGATCTTTTAGTTGTGGCGTGTGAACTCTTAGTTGCAGCCCGTGGGGCCTTTTAGCAGCAGTTTGTGGGATCTAGTTCCCTGACCAGGGGTTGAACCTAGACCCTTTGCATTGGGAGCACGCAGTCTTAGGCACTGGGAAGTCCCCAAACCAATTAATCTTTAAGCCTCAATTTTCTCAGCTGTAAAATGAGGCCAGTAAGAAAGACTTGGCATTAAATTAGTTAAACCACGCAGAACCCTTGACGTATGGCTGAAATATAGCAAGCTGCAATAGTCGGTCGCTATGATTAGGGGAAGACTATGGAAGTTCGCATGCCAGGAGTTTGGCCTAGTAGGTGAGTGAAGAGCAGCAGAAAACTTTAGGAAAATCCAGCTGGTGGCCTTGCACAGGGTGAAGGAGGGCGGAGGGCGGGGATCAGTTGCAAAGCAGTTGCAGTAATGCCAGAGGTTGTCAGTGCAGATTCAGGGCAGTGGAGGGACAGGGGGTATGATAGGGAAGGACGGTCCTGAGAGCCTGGGGAAGGAAGAGCGGGCACTGGTGACATTGGATGGCCCCTCTCAGCATGTCCTAAGCACCTGCGTCAACTGATCCAGCTTCCTTCTGATCAGCCAGCTCAGGCCCCGCCCCGAGTTCCGTGTGTCTATCTGTGCTCTCCAGACCAGCTGGTGGGCTGGGACAGCAGGGCAGGCTATTGGCAGTCTGCTGAATGCTGAGATCCACAACTTCCCAGTTGTTACTTTGAACATCAACCCTGCCTGCTAGCCATCTCCTCTCCCTGAGAGTGTAGAAAGGCTAGCTCTGGGGGATCATCCCAGAGGCCAAGGGCAGGTGCTGGGAGCTGAGGCCATGCTGGGAGCTGGCTCTCCCCTTGAAAGTGAAGCCACGGGCTTCAGGCTTACTGGCCCCGGGCACCACTGGGGTCTCCTCCTGCTTCCACTGGAATCAAACCTGCCTGGGCCCTTTTTCTAAGTCAGCTGAAAAGTTTCTAATCTCTTTGCAAAGTGTCAAGTGTCTTCCAGTGCCTTGAAAGGTGATTTTCTAAAAGCAGATCAAACAGTTTTGACATTTGCTGCCGAGCCATTTAAAGTCCTACTACAGGCTTGCCGCTGGCCTCGGCGGCTTGACTGGCTGCAGATAAAGGCTGAAGCGGCATCACTCGTCACAGAGACGAGGAGCCTGCTCGTGGGAGCCGCATCCTGGAGAGAAACATATTCTGTAAAAGTTAATCTGCTGCTTTGTCTTGGCCAACAATTTATGCTTTCATGAAAGACAGGCCCTGGCCCCCAATTGAATTCTGCACACACATTTTTTTAATTTGCTGGAATTTGCAAAAACACATCAGTGGCCCTGCTGCCTTGGGCTTTTCATGTTCAGCAAAATAATCCCACGGCATCGCCTTCAAAGGGCTCTCAGCATCACGCTCTCCCCAGTTCTATTCCAGCTTTCCAAAGAGGGAGCCGAACAGTGCTTGTGATAGAGCCCGTGGACAGCACGGGGCTGGGGGTCACTCGTCCACTGTGCTGTGAGAGGCTGCCAGCCAGGCCCGTCCAGAATGGGTTGCTGTCTTGGATACCTGCAAGGATCAGGCAAGGCAAGGAAATGAGCCAAGAGAGCCGGGGGCGAACACTGAGGGGTGGTGAGGACTGAGACGAGCAGGAATCGGCCGGCCCTACTACACGGGGCAGCTGGCCTTGGCATAGAGCAATTGTTGCCATGTGGGGATGCGAGCCCAGTGCCCTCAGAGTTTCCCGTTTCCCTCAAGAAGCAGAACATTTGGCATTTAAAAAATGTGAAATCCGTCCATTTTTAAGTGTTGGACCCAATTCTCTTCAAACACTCTGCAGGCCAAACCAAACATGTCCGCTGGCTGAATCCAGCTTGCAGGGCTGCTGGTTGCGGTCTTTGATGGAGGAGGCAGAGATAAGATGTGGGAAGGGCAGGCTCACCTTTTTTTGCTTTAATCTGAGAGGTCGTCTGGTTCCGAGGTCTCAGATGGGGAAACTGAGGCCCCTCTCTGTGAGATCTCACCGCTCTTCCTCCTCCACCTAATGCCTTTCTCCTCCAAGACTTAAGGATGTTACTCCCCAAGATATGAGATTTAAAGGGTGACATCTCCCCAGAACTTGCATTTTAATAAAGGAGTTCCAAAGGCCTTTATAGGGCTTCCCAGGTGGCTTAGTGGTAAAAAAAAGCCACCTGCCAATGCAGGAGACGTGGGTTTGATCCCTGGGCCGGGAAGTTCTTCTGGAGGAGTTCATGGCAACCCACTTCAGTATTCTTGCCTGGAGAATCCCATGGAGAGAGGAGCCTGGTGGGCTGCAGTCCATGCGGTCACAAAGAGTTGGACACGACTAAGGCAACTGAGCATACACGCATGCACACAAAGGCTTTGTAACTCAAGGAAATGCCTCTCCTTAACGGTGGGATTGGAGAAGGAAATGGCACAGCACTCCACTGTTGTTGCCAGGAGAAGCCCATGGACAGAGGAGCCCAGCAGGCTACAGTCCATGGGGTCGCAAGAGTCAGACAGGACTTAGTGATTAAAGCACCAATCGTGGGATTTCAGACAAAGTGACAGGGCGGAAGGATGAGGGCTTTTCAGAAGTCCCTCAAAGGGCTTCCCTGGTGGCTCGGTGGTAAAGCATCTGCCTGCCAGTGCGAGAGACGTGGGTTCGATCCTCGATCTGGGAAGATCCCACGTGCCACGGAGCAACTGAGCCCGAGTCCCACAAGTCCTGAGCCTCTGCTCTAAGGCCCGTGCTCCGCAACAAGAGGGGCCACTGCAGTGAGAAGCCCCGCTCACTACAACTAGAAGAAAGCTTGCACAGCAACGAAGACCCAGCACAGACAAAAATATAATAAATAAATATAATTTTTTTAAAAAAAGTCCCTCAAATGTTATATGACTGTCCATTCTGCTCAGTCCCAAATGGTTCCTGAGGTAGGTCTCCCCCCACCAACATTTGGGATAGGTTCTTCTCCCACAAACCTTCTGGGGGTACAACTTGTCTCCAGTGGGAAGCAGGACCACTGGAACTCTGGGGTGCACGTTTGGCGTCTCCACACCTGCTGTCTGGCATGAACCTCCCAAGGTGGCTCTGACTCTGGCTTGATGGCTGGCATAGGAGGTGGTGCCTGCCTCCCTGGGTGCTCAGGAAAACAAGTTAAATTCAAGTTGCAAAATATGTCCAGGACATGCTCCGGGCTCAGCCAGAGCAGAAGCAGTTTGCCACAGGGAGAGGATGGCATTTTCACCTTCTCTGCCCTGGTCGGCGAGGCTTCTCTCCTGCCCATGCTCCCGCCCATGTCCTCATCCTGCCCCCACCCCTCGTCATGTGCAGCCTGTCAGAGCCCTGGCCACCAAATTAGCCCTTTGTGATTTTATTTGGCTTTTATTGGCTCAAGCTGGATGCTGGAGATGGAGCCAGATGTGAGGCCCCGGGACCACTTGAAAGGGCAGGTAATTAGCAGCATCTGCCTTGGCCTTCTTGTCTTGACAGGCGGACATACAGAGCAGTGACCTGGGAGCTGGAAGGCAGCTGCCTTCTCCACACTAAATGAGGCAAAGGCCAAAGGGGAACCTGACTCAGCCTGGAATGCCACCATCTGTGTGTGTGTTTGCATGTGTGTGCAAATGTGAGTGTGAGCATATTGAAGAATTATCCCCTCCACCCACTGCTCTCTTGTCCCCAGATTCAGGAAGAACCATCTGCCAACCTCTAAACACCTAAGGGAGAGTTATTATTTTAAAGTTGAGGAATAATTTATTGTTGTTTTTTTTTTTAGTGACTAGGGTCAAGTCTGACTCTTTTGCGACCCCATGGACTGTATCCTGCCAGGCTCTTCTGTCCATGGGATTTCCCAGGCAAGAATACTGGAGTGGGTTTGCCATTTGCTTCTCCAGGGGATCTTTGCGACCTAGGGATTGAACCCACGTCTCTTGTGTCTTCTGCCTGGTAGGCAGATTCTTTACCACTGAGCTGCCAAGGAGGCCTTGAGGAATAATTCATATACAGTAAAGCATATGATTAATTTTTTTGCCCCCCTCCACATATAGGATCTTCATTCCCCAACCAAGGATTGAACCCACACCCCCAGTGTTGGAAGCATGGAGGCTTAATCACTGGACCACCAGTTCAGTTCAGTTCAGTTCAGTCTCTCAGTTGTGTCCGACTTTGCAACCCCATGAACAGCAGCACGCCAGGCCTCCCTGTCCATCACCAACTCCCGGAGTCTACCCAAACTCATGTCCATTAGAGAAGTCCCAAAATTATGATCTTAAGTATTAATACTTAGTTTGTTGAGTTTTCACAAATGAGTAATATTCACATAAAATCTATATCCTAATGAAGATATAAAACATTTTCATTACCCCAGAAAGTTCATGATTCCCCTCTTCAATGAATCCTCTCCTTTCCCACACACAGGGGGCTACAGTTCTGATTTCTATTGCTATAGTTTTTGCCTGCTCTTAAATATCACGTAAATGGACTCATGGAATATACATATAAACTCACAATCTTTTGTGTCTCGCTTCTTTTGAGCAACATAATGTTTTTGGGAATCAACCAAGTTGTTACCTATATCAGTAGTTCATTTCTTCTTGTTGCTGAGTGCTATTCCATTTTGTAAATGTTTCACAGTTTGTTTATCTAGTTTCTGGTTGATGGATAATTCTGGCTTTTGGTGAATATGAATAAATAAGTGCATTAGGTTTCAGTGGCTACACCATGAATTGCCATAAACTTAATGGCTTAAAACAGCACAAATATATTATCTCGCAGTTTCTATAGGTTAGATGTCCAAGGCAGGGATTAGTGGGGTCCTCGGCTACCAGTCTCATCTGGCTGGAACTAAGGTGTCTGCTAAGGCTGGGTCTCATCTTAACCTCGGGATCCTCTGCTAAGTGTATAGAATTGTTGGCAGAATTCAGTTCCTTGTGGTTGTTGGACTGAAGTTCTTAGCTCTCAGAGCTCACTGTCCGTTCCTTGCCACATGACCCTCTCCACAACATTGCAGTTTGCTTCTTCAAGGCCAACAGGGGTACATCTGCTGCTGCTTAAAATCTTTCTGACTTCATCTATCTCTGACCTCTGACTGTAAAGTGCTCACCCAATTAGGTCAGGTCCACCCAGGATAATCTCCCCTTTGATTAAAGTCAGGTGATTAGGGACAGCTGGAAAATCTCTTCACCTTTGTCACATAACATGGCCTAATCACAGGAGTAATATCCCATTATAGTTATACTCTGAACAGGAATTCTAGGAGATTGGAATCTTGGGAGCCA
Source organism: Redunca redunca (assembly GCA_006410935.1). Taxonomy (NCBI): domain Eukaryota; kingdom Metazoa; phylum Chordata; class Mammalia; order Artiodactyla; family Bovidae; genus Redunca; species Redunca redunca. The sequence goes on from SJYQ01007403.1 coordinate 135,608, forward strand.
TCTTGGAATTCTGTCTACGACAAGCAACTCTGAACATTCTGGAATTATTTTGATATTCAAGTGTGCATCTTTAAAAAAATCAGAGCATTTCCCATTGAGCTAAAACAACACAATCCCATTTAAAATAATTATTTCTAAATATCATCTTATACCTGGCCCATATTTAGTGAGGGGAGCGGTTATCTTAGCAACGTGTTTTAGCTGGTTTGTCCAAAGCAGGGTCTTGTCTAGGACCTTTCAGTCTTCTGGGCACATGTCTTTTCCATTGCTTTCCATCCATCACAGTGCTCTTTACTGCAGCTGGTTGAAGACAGTGGCTCTATCCTCTGGCAGAAGATTCTGCTCTCTGGACTAGGGTGGTGGCTTCCTTTAGGCACCATTTAGCTTGTTCCCTTATCCACTGTACATCCTGTGACTTGGATGTCAAATCTGAAGTTTGATGGCCCCAGGTAAACATTTGCTGGCTGGAGCACATCATGAGAAATGCTGAGAGCATCCTCCGGTATCACTTGAGGAGAACATGATTTGTGGTGGTCCTATCGTTGGTGCTTCTCTGGTGGCTCAGATGGTAAAGAGTCTGCCTGAAATGCAGGAGATCCAAGTTCAGTCCCTGAGCTGGGAAAATCCCCTTGCAAAGGAAATGGTAACCCACTCCAGTGTTCTTGCCTGGAGAACCCCTGGACAGAGGAGTCTGTCAGGCTACAATACACAGGGTCGCAAACAGTTTTACATGACTGAGCAACTTTCACGTATTGTTGGTGCAAGACTGACTCTTGGATCAACCCTGGGCTTAACACTTCCAGTTCTGTTTCTTTCCTCCTAAGTCATAAAGAAATCTGTGGGGTCTTTCTTTGCATAATTCAAATGTCCACTTATGCATCCACTGTTCACCTAAAGGTTTTAACAAATCAACTGATAATCCTTCCCTGATTCAGTGATTTCATTAGGGGCCAAGGGTGGACTTGGGAACTAGCATTTCCATTCTGTAAGGCGAGGATTTGGTCTGAAATCTGCCTGGCTTTTGTTCCTGGAGGCCTATCCTCCCTCCATCTGGGACCATCTGTCATAGACCCTCACCAGGCCCAGGGGCAGAGGTGGCCTGAGATGGGAGTGGGTGGGGAGACAGTCCCACAGCAACATGCATGCAAGTCAGGCATAATGCATTATTTCACATTATTTCACTGGCCTCCAGGAGGCCAGCTCATATCACTGTTGAGTCTCTGGGCCCTGGGGCAGGTCGTCCATGCTAAGTCATTTTAGTCATGTCTGACTCTTTGTGATCCCATGGACTGTAACTCACCAGGCTCCTCTATCCATGGGATTCTCCAAGCAAGGATACTGGAGTGGGTTGCCATGCCCTCCTCCAGGGGATATTCCTGACCCAGGAATTGGACCTGCATCTCTTACTTCTCCTGGGTTGGCAGGCTGGTTCCTTACTACTAGTGCCACCTGGGAAGCCCATGTCATGGGCCTCCCAAATGCTTCTCAACAAATGAATGCATGGTAAATGGATGATCGAATGCTTATCTAGCTCAAACACTGGGCTTCTGATCATCTTGAAGTGTATACCTGTCTTTGGGTCCCCCAGTTCTTTCTTAGGCTAGAGTCAATTCACAAGACCCAGCCATGCACCAGGAGACCGCTCAGTGGGTCTCCGATTGATACTTGCTTTCACCTTGGTATGCTGAAGGCCCTCCTCCTCCCAGTGCCTTAGTGGGCCTGGCTGGGGTTCTAGCTTCCTCAGGTGAAGCTCAGCCCATCTGCTGGACTGAACTCTTCGAGATGCTCTCTTATTCTCTGGGGTCCCATCACAGTGAACCAACCAGGCCAAGCTGTGGCTGGAGGTATGACCATGCAACAGTGGCATTGCAACCCACCCATGGGTGCCCATCAGATCCCAAACATGGGGGCCCTTTGGTGAGTTTGGGTGGGGTGCAGATGCTCTCCGGATAGCACTCGCTCCACCCCGGCCTCCTTCTTGGAAAAGGGCTCAGCTGCTGAGCTCTGACTCCAGGCCAGCTGCTCCTCCTGTGGAGAAACCTGCCTTTAATTTAGATGTTCTATTTCTTTCTCTGTGGAAAAGTCTTTGTGGTACCAATTAAGGAATGCTTTCATCCCCTCCTGTGTGAGGAGTGAGGAATTTGGGGACGGCCTATGAATGGCTCCTTTCCACACTAATTCCAAAGGCAGAGTGACTATTTCTGGGGAAGGATACCTGGCTGGAGGCTCTGGGTGGGTCCTTGCCAGTGATGTGGAGGTTGGCACCCATGGAGGGCTTGCTCTGTGCTGGGCACTGTGCCCAGCGCAACTGTAGGGACCACCTCACTGCATCTTCCCAGCTACAGTACAAGAAGGTCTATTGTCGTCCATAGTTTACAGATGAGGAAACTGAGGCTCAGGGAGGTCAGAGACTTGTTCAAGGCCAAGTGAGTGGTGGATGGTGGAGCACATATATGAACCCAGCTTGGTCTGATTACAGGGTCATGGCCTAAAGTGGTTCATTGTGTAAAGAAAGTATGTCATTTGGTGTCTTTATTATAGGACATCAGATCCAGAAAAATGCACATCGGGGCCAGATGTGACCACATTTTGCACAATTTAGTGTTTATTCTTCTACACGGAGTCTCCTGTGTGTCTATGTGAAGTCCCTGGATCGGGGCTGAAGCTCCTGGAAGATCCCAGGTTGACTTGGATCTCGAACTTCTATGCGGGTGTTTAAGGCTCTGCCCAGTGTGTTCCCTTCTGGCTGCCCAGCCTCAGTCACCACGGATTTTCTCACACCTTCTGTCCTGCATGTGTCTGCAGTGCTCAGTCATATGTGATCCTTTGGACTATAGCCAAATAGGCTCCTCTGTCCATGGGGTTCCTCAGGCAAGAATACTGGCGTGGGCTGCCATTTCCTTCTCCAAGGGATCTTCCCAACCCAGGAACTGGATGCGTGTCTCCTGTGTTTCCTCCACTGCAGGCAATTCTTTACCCACTGAACGAGTGGGGAAGACCCAGTGGCTGTTCTGAGCGCACCAAAGTGGTCCCACTGCTCTGGTCTTGGAGGATTTGCTTGGCTTCAACACTCCCTGAGTCTGGGACACTGATGGACTTCTTTTCCCTTGGTACTCCAGAGACAAGGATCACTTGCTCATGAGATCTCTGCATCCCTTCACACATCTATCAGAAAGCTGATCATACTGTATTGCAATTTCTTTAAGCTCAGAAAAAATTTATAATATCCAGAAAGTTATAACCTAACAATTATCAATATGCCCGCCACCCAGAACTAACATATGACAAAATTTTATCTCTGCTTCAAATTGTTTTTCAAAAATGAAAGATACACTATACCACTTGAACATGAAAGTCCTTTCAGAAGCCCTTACGTATTCATTCTTTTCCTCCCTTCCTCAGAAATTGCCACTGTGATTTGTTTGGTGAGGCAGCTCACATTTTTATATGTTTATTACAGTTTTGTCCAGCAATAAATAGTATATAATATTGCCTCTTGTGTCTAAAATCTTCACATGGTCATATCACTTAGTATCTTGCTTTTATGCATAAGTTTATATTTTAGAAAAATTTTGAGATTTTGTTGATCAATCTGGTTCTGGGGGTTGTGTTTAGCGAGGATTACACATCAGTCAGCAGACACAATCGAGGCTACTACTTGTGGGTTTACAATTGTTTACTATCATATTCCAGGATCCATCTGTTATTCGGGAGTCAGATTAGTGAATTAAATGGGAATAGGCTAGATTCCACAACTCCATGCCCTTTAGGTTTGAAGGCTGTTACTCACCTCTGCCATTCTCCCTGGGCCACAGTATTGTTTTCTATTTAGTTTTCTTGGCCAAAATGGGAGGGTGGTGTCAGAGGCTTCTCACGCAGCCTTCATCACTGTGATAGTTCTTATACCATAGGCCAAAGTGAGGGGGTTGTAACCATCACCATGAATGTATATTTCCATTCCACATTTGGGGCTGGGGAAATGACCGATAGATGGGTCTAGGGATTCCAACATGGGCCAGGGTATCATTTATTGTTGGCCCCTATATGTTCTCTATTAGTGAGGGCATAGTACTACTTCAGTTTCTTGAGTATCAGCGTTAATTCAGATCCTGTATCTGAAAGTTGCTGAAATGGAAGAGCATTCTTCTTTCTTGGTTATCTACTAGAGAAATAAATGACTGTAGATACCTCTGGAGAGAAACTGGGGGAATTATTTCCATACATACTTGCCATGTCACTGAGGGCTCTTCGTCATGGTGACCTAACTTCTTGTTTAGTCAGTGGTTTCTGGGTCTGAAAACTGGCTCAGATCCAGAAATTGGCCAAAGAATTATGACTTTACCAGGATGGCTACCCTTGGTCTTCTGATAATCCATCCTTGATTTCTTTTGCTTATATGTACTAAGTTGCTTTGATCGTATTTGACTCTTTGCGACCCCGTGGATTCTAGTCCACCACGCTCCTCTGTCCATGGGATTCTCCAGGCAAGAATACTGGAGTGGGTTGCCATGCCCTCCTCCAGGGGATCTTCCTGACCCAGGGATTGAACCTGTGTCTCTTAAGGTCTCCTGCATTGGCAGGCGGATTCATTACCACTAGCGCCACCTAGTTCCTCATCTATCTTGCCCCTGAGGGCATCTTTTTCTGTTAATGATTTCCATAATCTTTCTTTGGCTCATGCTCTCAGGTTTCCACTTCGGTTTTGCTTTTCATTATAATAATTACATTCATTCTGTTTCTGCTGGTTAACCACCTATTCAGTATCTTGTCATCCCCATTGCAGTCAGTTCTAAAACAGCATCTTCCACCTTCCATGTAGTTTCTTTCTGTATAGGACTGCCTAAATGCAGTGACCTTCTTAGTGATGCTGGTGCCACCTCCCCACATCATTCCTTATCACATTGGTAAATGGAGCGTACTCTGGGGTTTCCATGGAACATAAGTAGGTATTTCAGGTAGGTATTTCAGCCTTACATAGCATATCCACTCTAGGGTGCTAAAGTCTATGAGTGGTCTGATTCATTCCTCTGTCATCTGCCATGACAACTCTGGAATTTTTTTCTTCACTTTGTGTGGCCCATCACTTTTTCCAAGTATACAAAATCCATTCTAGTAGCAGGTGGATACCATCTCCCAAGGTCCTTGCTGGGGTATTAAGTCTGATCATGGAAAAGAGCTCCCGTATCAATACACTCTCCTTTATCCAACTTTATAGTCTGTCCTTCTTAGTTCAGAACCATCAGCATTTAATTCCATTATATTCTCCTGGCTCCTGCCAGTATTTAGCTGGTGGATGAGATTCCACAGCTGCTTTGGGGGTATAGTCTTTCCCCCTCATCGTGGGCAGATTGTGACTGGATCCTTGTCACTGGTGTCACCTCACCAGGAGGAAAGGTAGGAGTGAATCCTGTCTTAAAAGGTAGTGGCCTCTGCACCATCTTTGAGCAAAGGAAAGCAGTGGCTTTAAGAAAGGAGGGGCTACTTCTAGGGCTAGAGGGGTCAGAAGGATCTAAGGTTTCAAAATTCTTGAACACATTGACTCCAACCCAAGTGCCAAGGTCCCACTCCTTCCAGCCAGGGTGCTAATTTTGGCATAAGTATTAATAGCCTTGTCGGGGCTAAGAATTTCACTTTCTTTGGAGTGCTGCTGGTTTTTTAAATTGAAGTATAGTTGATTTACAATGTTGTGTTAGTTTCTGGTGTACAGTAAAGTGGAGCGCTGCTATTTTTATAGGCAAGTCCTATAGGCTTTATCCTGAGCTTTTTATGCCTTCTTGCTGCAGGAGATGAGAGTCTTATATCCCACCTAAAGATGGTCATTAATTAACTTCAGCCTTTCATGGTCTTGCTTCAGTGCATTTACAACACTCAGCATAGCTATCAGCAGTCTTTCTCAAATACCTGGGATGTTGTATCAACCAGTGTGTTCTCTTCTACCTGAATCCCATCCTAGCTCACTCCCCGTGAAAGTCTTAACAACTGGACTACTTCCACTTGCCGGGTACTTCCTGTATTCCACCTATCCCGAGTGATGGGGTCATCATTGCTAGCTGGATGGTAGGGTGATCCAGCTCTAAAATCTCAATTTAGAGTGTTTATCCATCCTTGGACCAACTCTATTACAGGTGGGTTTCCAGAGAAACAGAGTTGAGGCAGAGGTTTGCACTCACAGGATTTATTAGGGTGTACTGTCGAAACTGACACCTGTCAGGGACTGTGGGAAGCAGGCTTGGGTGAAGGCGAACTTGGGTTGCACTGCAGTTGCATCAGAATTCTCAGCTGGGGACTTCTCTGGTGGTCCAGTGGTTAAGAGTCTGCTGTGAAGTGCGGGGAACATGGGTTCAATCCCTGGTTGGGGAACTAAGGTCCCACAGGCCGTGGAGCAACAAACCCTGTGTGCCACAACTAGAGAGCCCGCACTCTGCAACTAAGACTTGAGGCAGCCAAATAAATAAGTAAAATACTTTTTTAAAAAAAAGAAGTCTCAGTCGATCCCATGGGGAGTGCTGGAGCTGGGACAGCCCTTCTCAACTGTGCTGAACTGAGGCAAAAGAGCTGGGCATCTATGTCCTGGTGCTGACCTATCTTTGGAATTGTGCTTCCCTGGGGAGAGTGTGTAACCTTGGGGAGGTCAGTTCCTTTTCATTGAAGACCATTCTTAGAGGAGAACTCAGTTATGAGTCATTAGCAGCCAACAGTCCCAGAAGATGGGGGCATAAATGCCTCAGGACTGAAGGAGGGGCATCCGGGCAGCTCACAACAGCATCCACTACGGAGAGGTAAATTGTTTCTATTACCCTCTCCCCCCGCTGCTGTAACAAATTTGTCATGATCCCCTTTGCACATCTCCTTCCTTGTGCACATGTATAAGCAATGATTCCTCATCTTTTCACCGCACGCAGCATTGTTGGCATATGATAGTTTGTGTACATCACACTGGAGTAAATAGGACAGAGTTTCAAGCCCTGGAGTGGGCTGGTTGCGCTGCAGTGGGCAGGGGGCTCAAGCGGGCCCTCTCCCTGCCTCTGATGCTCCCAGGCCTGAGAGGATCAGTATCTCACAAGGGTTGGAATTCTCTACTGGGGATATGAATATACCTAGATGAGGGGTGTAGGGTATGTACATTGTCAGCTTTCCTATGTATTGGCATTTGTTTTACAGAACTCTAAGGGGATGCTGATTCACACTTTTCAGACTTTAACATTGTTGTGAATCTGTTGAGAAATAGCATCTCATAATTTTATTGTCATTTTCTTGTTTACCAGAGAGACTGGGCATCTTCACACAAATTTATGGGCCTTTTGCTTCCCTCTTCTGTGACTGCCTACTCATTTCCATAGCCCTTTTTCCTGGTGGGCTGTTTGTTTTTTCCCTTGATTTATGGAATTCATTGCATCACTCCCGGCTGCCTCTGCAAAGTCATTACCCTCGCTGCTGTTACTGTTACCTCCCCACCCAGTAGAGACTCTGATCCTTTGCAGCTTTATGTCTGGAGAGAGACACTGTCAGGTTGCCTGAGAGCGTTCAAGTCCCATGCTTGTAGCTTTGCTGCAAGGGAGCCTTGGAAAGCAGGCATCTGAATGTTCAGCTTCTGTGGTTGGAGGTGAGCTCAGCTTCTCACCAAGTTTATAAAGGTGATGGGTTACTCAGAAGACTGTCAGGTTGGGGAATCCCTCCTTGGAGAATGATAAGCATCTACCCCAGCGTTAAGGTTTAAAGGACGTGGAATGTGTTCAGAAGATATTAGTTACTTCTTTCTTCTTCGTGGATTGGTTCCACTTGGCTTCCTCCATCCTTCATTGACAGGATGGTAAGTTAAGTGGACTTGTGTCACACAGGCATTTACCCAATGCAAATTGCCTACTGTCTCCCAGCTCTGTGCTTGCAGGTTGTGGCAGAGAAAACTAGCAGCTCCCCTGGGACAGGAGGTTTTGTCTGACTATGAGCACACGATTATGTGGGAGAGAATGGAGGAAGCAGGTCTCTGTTTTTGCTGTCCCCTCCAATGGTTCAGAGACTTCCCAGATGGCGCTAGTGGTAAAGAATCCACCTGCCAAAGCAGGAGATGTAAGAGACGCAGTTTCAATCCCTTAGTCGAGAAGATCCTCTGGAGGAGAGTAATGCAATCCACTCCAGTATCCTTGCTTGGAGAACCCTATGGACAGAGAAGCCTGGCATGGTCTCATCCCAAAGAGTCAGAAATGACTAAAGCAACTTAGCATGCATGCACACCAGTGGCTCAGATGGTAAAGGATCTGCCTGCAACACAGGAGGCCTGGGTTTGATCCCTGGGTCAGGAAGAACCCCTGGAGAAGGGAATGGCAACCCACTCCAGTATTCTTGCCTAGAGAATTCAATGGACAGAGGAGCCTGGTGGTCTACAGTCCATGGGGTCACAACAGAAACTAATAATTTCCCTTTCTATTGAGTTCAGTCCCCTGTGTCTCTCCCACTGCCCTGAGTGAGTCTTACTTTTGAAGACAGGTATTTTCATAAACCCCAGCCTCCTGACAGCATTCAGGCCCCTCATTTGGTACTCAACCATTGACACAGTGACCTGTGACAAGACTGGAGGAAAAGCTGCTTGGGTTGGATTCATTAAGAGTCTGAGTGATCCTATTCTTGGAGATTTAGGTTTTCAAGGATGATCTTTGACTTTATGCAGTTTAACTTCTGTGAGAGGACTTTAGAATTTACCTCCTATTGAAGAGGACCCCATCCCCCAACCCCACCCCATCCAAGCAGATGGAGGTCTCATCTCAAGAGTTGCATGTGATCAATTGATTATGACGGTCTGGAGGATTGCAGAATAGAGGGTGAGGATGGTGGTTGATTAGTAATGTCTGCCAGAAGGACAGGCGTGCAAAAAACGTGGCAATGGGGCTGAGTATTTGGGAGTCTCTGATTCATTGTCTTCCCCTACGGGGAGAAGTCTGAAGTTCTTCTTCTCTGTTTTATCTTCCTCTTGTAGAATTGATTCCCTTTTCCTTCAGTAGCACCCCTGTCTGCCTCTTAGGAGCACAAATTGAAGAGCAGAAAACCTTCTGTTAGCCCAAGGTGAATGTTGACCTTGACCATCAATATGTATTCTTGACCATCAATATGTCCTGTCTTCTGTGAGTTTGAGATGCATGAAAGTCTCAGGGGTAATTGCTAAAACTGGGGTGGAGTCCTAAGCTGAGGTGGATCACCAGCCTGGAAAGCTCACTGCGACTGGCCTACACTGACTTCTCTGAGGCTGGCACCATACCAGCACCTCTCTGGTGATCCCACTTGGAATCCTAGAGCATCTTCACTGCAAGGCAGCAGGGAGCCTCAAGCTCCATCATCGTTCAGGTAGGAGAGGGGGCCCGGAGGCAAGCTGGAGCCTTGAACCAGGATCTCCTGACCCCATCTCCCCTTCTCAGGAGTGTGTGACACTTGTGGGCACCTCATTAACCCTGGCTTCAGCAGGGGCAGCATCTGGAGTTCCTGGGCTGCGGTGGGGGCCCAGGACCCAGGGGGCACTTCAGAGGTCTTTAGGGGGGCATCACAAGGGCTGGACTCTTTAGTGGAGCCCTCCTCGGCTCCCTAGATGCTGCACTCATATTGTTTGATGGGCATTCCAGGACCCCAGGATGAGGGGATGTGGGACTTGCACAACCTTGGTGGTCCCTACATCCATCATGGGCAAAGACAGAAGGTGTCTCCTGGGCCATCCATGTGCCCCTCAGTGGCTGCCACTATTCCTGGAGGCTGTGGACCAGTCTTAGCTCATAAAGTGGGTTGGAGGAAGAGGGGACAACCGAGCTGTATTTGGGAGCAAGCGGTCTCTCCTAAGAATTCTGGTCACCCAGCTCCCTCTGCAGAGATGCCCCCCACCCCCTCCACCTCAGCGGCACGTCTTCCACAAGACTAACACAGTCATCCAAGATGAATTCTTGGGGCTGCCTCTGCTGCCAGACAAGCAGTGAGATGAGCACAGTTCCAGCCTGATAAGTAGGGGACAGACGCTGAGAAAGGAGTCACATTCCTGAATTCTAGTTCCTCCCAGTTTTTTATCTGTGAGATGGGGAGAGAACAGGGTATTTTTGGCTGGGTGCACACATATAACACACGTCTTCACCCACATGTATGTAGGGACTTCTGATTGGCCTGGGGGTGGGAGTTTCTGGTGAGAAGAGGGGCAGGAAAGAGAGGAAGAGGGGCTGCAGAGGGTGTGTTCCCCCAGGCTGCCTTGAGCTCTGGACTTTGTAGAGAGCTACGAAGTGGGAGGTGCAAACTAATGAGGCCCCAAGGGGATTTTGTGAAAAGGGGAACCCAGTCCTAGAGGAGTTCGGATGTCAGCGGGCCAGAATGAGGCCCTCCCCACCTCTGCACAGAACCCAGCCCCACGCTGGGATAGGAGGAGCCCGTGGGGAGCACTCTGGCCTGCATCCTCACAATAGACAGTGGGAGCAGCTTCGTGGGCAGGTGGGAGCCAGGGCTGGAGCAGGGAGGGCAGGGCTCGGCCCACAGAGTTTGTGGGTGCTTCTGTGCCATCCCAGAAGCAAGCCATCTGGGCAGGGGCTGAGTGTGTATCCCAGTGCCAGGAATGGAGCCTGGCATGCAGTGGGTGCTCCCTGAGGGCTGGCTGACTGCCTTGAGGGCTGAGCTGGGGGTGCATCAGTGTCCTCCAGAAACTGTGGAGTGCTGCAGCACGTGGAAAAGATACCAGGGAATGGTGTCATTGGGGTGTGGTGGACAGGAGACAGCCTGTGAGAAGCGGGCTCTGGCCCAGTGACAAGAAGAGGTTCCCTGACAGGTCCCAGCATGAGCTCCCTCAGGGGCCACCACGGCTGTCCAACCTGGGTCATACCCTTCAGTGACTGGGCAGAGGGGGTAGGACAAGGCCGCAGCCATGTCTGTCACATGTGACACTCGGCTCCAAGTAGCCTATGCTCTGCAGCTAAGCCTGGGCTCTGTGGGGCTGGCGGCGGGGTCATCTGGTGGCCAGTGGTCTGATGGTTCCTGGCTTAGTCCTGCTGCTCCCGCCCCCACTTTTCCTATCACAGGTTATTATTCCTAATTTAAGCTCTTTTGCTAATAGTTTTATGGAAATATAATTTCTGTATCATACAAGTTCCCACGTGATGTGTACACTTCAGTGGTGCTTAACACACTCACAGAGTGGCACACTCAGCACCACGGATGATCTTAGAACCCTTTCATCCTCCAAAGAAACCTCGTGTTCATTAATGGGCACCCCAGCTCCTCCCTGCGTGCCCCCCTGCCCCCTAATCCCCCAGCCCTTGGAAACCACGGATCTACTTTCTGTATCTATAGATTGGCCTGTTCTGGACATTTTCTGGCTTCTTTTAAAATTTTTTTATGTATTTATTTTTCATTTTGGCCATGCTGGGTCTTCACCGAGGCACACGGGCTTCTCTAGTTGGGGAGCACGGGCTCCAGAGTGTGTGGGCTCAGGGGTTGTGGCTTGTAGGCTTTGTTCCCCAGCCAGGGACCGAAGCCATGTCCCCTTTCGTTGGCAGGCAGATTCTTAACCACTGGGCCATCAGGCTTCTCTCACTTAATGTTCTTGAGGGTCATTCACATGGTAGCAAGTATCAGTCCTTCATTCCTCTCTGTGGCCGAGTCATCTGTGGTCTGGATTCTGCCATGCTTCACCCATCCTTTCATGTGGACATTTGCATCATTTCTACTTTTTGTCATTTATGGAGAATGCTGCCATAACATTCGCACACAAGCTTTTTTTTGGACATAAGATTTTACCTCTCTTGCATATATACAGTTGACTCTTGAAAACACCAGTTTGAACTGTGCAGTTCCACTTACACATTTTTTTTTCCCCAATAAATACATACTACAGTACGTGACTGCAGCCATGAAATTAAAAGATGCTTACTTCTTGGAAGGAAAGTTATGACTAACCTAGATAGCATATGCAAAAGCAGAGACATTACTTTGCCAACAAAGGTGTGTCTAGTCAAGGCTATGGTTTTTCCAGTGGTCATGTATGGATGTGAGAGTTAGACTGTGAAGAAAGCTGAGTGCCGAAGAATGGATTCTTTTGGACTGTGGTGTTGGAGAAGACTCTTGGGAGTCCCTTGGACTGCAAGGAGATCCAACCAGTCCTCTCCATAAAGGAGATCAGTCCTGAGTGTTCATGGAAGGACTGATGCTGAAGCTGAAACTCCAGTACTTTGGTCACCTCATGTGAAGAGCTGACTCATCGGAAAAGACCCTGATGCTGGGAAAGATTGGGAGCAGGAGGAAAAGGGGACGACAGAGGATGAGATAGCTGGATGGCATCACCGACTTGATGGACATGAGTTTGGGAGTTGGTGATGGACAGGGAGGCCTGGCGTGCTGCGATTCATGGGGTCGCAAAGAGTCGGACACGACTGAGCGACTGAACTGAACTGAACAGTACTATGTGATACGAGGTTAGATGAGTTCATGGATGTGGAACCACGGATGCATGCAACCCCATGGACTGTAGCCTGTCAGACTTCTCTGTCCACGGGATTCTCCAGGAAAGGCTACTGGAGTGGGTTGCCATTTCCTCTTCCAGGGGATTTTCCTGGCCCAGAGATTGAGCCTCTGTCTCCTGCAGCTCCTGGGTTGCGGGCAGATTCCTTACTGCTGAGTGACCAGGAAGTCTGGAGCCATGGATATGGAGGGCCAAATGTAAAGTTATGAAGCAGATTTTTTGATGGTCTGGAGGGTTGGCATCCCAACCCTCATGTTCTTCAAGGGTCAGCTCTAAACAGAAGTTGGATTACTGGCTTTATGGTTATCCTATGCTTAATTGCTTGAAGAACCACCAGACTTTTCCCCACAGGGGCTGGATCACTTCATGTCCCACCAGCGGTGCACAAGGGCTCCCATTTCTTCCCATCTTTGCCAGCCCTTGTTATTGTTTGAATTTTTAATTGTGGCCACTTTAGTGACTGAAGGGGCATAGCATAGTGGTTTTGGTTTGCATTTCCCTGAAGGCTAATGTTCTTGAACATCTTTTTGTAGGCTTATGGGCCTGAATAAGGGCTTCCCAGTTGTCACTAGTGGTAAAGAAGTCATCTGCCAATACAGGAGACATAAGAGAGGCAGGTTTGATCCCGGAGTTGGGAAGATCCTCTGGAGTAGGAAATGGCAACCCTTCCAGTATTTTTGCCTGGAGAATCCCAAGGACAGAAGAGCCTGGCTGGCTTCAGTCTGTGTGGTCGCAGAGTGAGACAGGACTGAAGTGACTTAGCACCCACACACATGGCCGTAATAAAGATTTTCTGTTTCTAACTTCATCTTAGCTTTGCTTCCCAAAGAACCCCATTTGCTATGGGTGTTGAGGGGAAGCTGATGTCTCTGCCTCTTTCAGCCTCTGGGTCTCTTCCTTCTCTTTCTCTCTGTCTGTTGCTTTCTCTGTCATCGCCTCTCCCTCCTTTGCCCATGGTTTCTGGGCAAAGGTTATGCCCATTGTGTTTGCAGTTCTTCCTTTTCAATAAAAGCACAAAAATGTCAGCTTGACGCCACACCATGGCAACTGCCCCCATAACAAGATACGTTTACTTTGCATGGGTTTCCTGGAGATTGCCCAGCACTGTTGGGCCTGCAGCCCATCCCAGGACCCATGTTTATCTTCTGATTCTCAGCGCGCTTCTGTACCGGCGCCACCCATGCGCTGCCTTCTTCTGTTGCCTGCTCGCCTCTCCTGAAGTTGCCCTCATATCCGTCTTTTCTCTCCAACCCAAGGGGGCTTCTCTGATGGCTCAGATGGTAAAGAATCTGCCTGCAATGCAGGAGACCCTTGTTAAATCCCTGGGTTGGGAAGATCCCCTGGAGAAGGGAATGGCAACCCCCTCCAGCATTCTGGCCTAGAGAATTCCATGAACTGAGGAGTCTGGTTGGCTACAGTCCGTGGGGTCGCAAAGAGACGGACACGACTGAGCGACCAACACTTTCACTTTTCAATGGGGTGTGAGCTCATGATGGGCAGGGCCCTGGGCTTTTTCTCTTGCTCCTCCCTCCGTGCAGGTGCTGCGCTGGGCCTTCGAGAAGACGTGAAGCTTACAGTGAGGTGGGAGTTGGGGGTCAAATCTGACAGCCCATGAGCTGTGGGAGGCCAGGGCCCTGTCTGGCTTGTTCACTCAGTGCCCAGAATGGTGACGGGTGTGCAGTGGGCTGTGGTATAATAAGGGATAGATTTGGTCTTTGTCCTTGCTTCCTGGCATGGAGTTCCTAAAACACCCTTGCTTTTTCCTGAGTGATAGGAGTGTCTTTTATTGTTCCTAATGAGCTCCTGTGACCATATTGGAGTTTATGGTGATAAGGTGACTCAGGGTGCCCCCCTTAAAAGCTTTAGCATGGGGGCTGGTCACCAGAAAGACCAAATAGTTATTGGAGGTGGGAACTTTCAGCCCTGCCCCCCACCTCTGGGGAAGGGCTGGAGATTGGGGTATAAACACTCTTGATCAAAGACATTCAGTTAGGGGACTTCGCTGGTGGTCTGGTGGTTAAAATTCTGTGCTGTCAATGCAGGGGGCCTGGGTTTGGTCCCTGGTCAGGGAACTAAATCCTGCATACCACAGCTAAGACCCAGCACAGTCAAAAAAAAAAAAGACACTCATGGGTGAAGACATTGAGGTGCCGGGAGGGTGGTACACACGCTCCAAAGCTCTCCACTTCCCTCGCCCTCGTCCCTCACCCTACTCATGCCTTCTGTTTGGCTCTTCCTGAGTTGTATCCTTTATAATAAACAAGTAATCCTGAGTAAAGGGCTCTCTTGAGTTCTGAGTCATCCTAGTGGATTCGGAGCCTGGGAGTTGTGAGAAGCCCCACATCTGCAGCTGCGTGCGCAGAAGGTGTCATCTGGAACCCCATTTGTGGCTGACATCTGACGGGAGGGAAGTCTTGCTGAGCGAGCCCTACACTGGTGGATCCTGATGCTGGCTCGGGTGGTCCGTATCCGACTTAAATTGAATCACTGGACACCTAGCTGGTGTGGGAGAATCGGGGAAGGGAAAACCACGTATGAGCCCCCGAGGAACACTTGTAGAGTGAAGAAAATTTTGTTTAGTGCACAAAGAAAGTTAACATAAATTAAGCACTATATCGTATGCCAAATGCTTTATGTTCATTCATTCAAAAACACTCTTTTTGAGTAAGTGTTGCCTACTATGTGCTGGGCTTGGTATTTGGGTACAGTTATGAATAATTAAGAGGCTTCCCAGGTGGTTCAAGTGGTAAAGAACACACTTGTCAATGCAGGAGACTGAGAGACGTGGGTTCAATCCCCGGGTCAGGAAGATCCCCTGGAGGAGGGCATGGCAACTCACTCCAGTATTCTTGCCTGGAGAATCCCATGGACAGAGGAGCCTGGTGAGCTACATATAGTCCATGGGGTCGAAAAGAGTCGGAAGTGACTTATCGCTCACACACACACACACACACACAATTAAGCCAAATCAACAAACAATTTTAGCACCTACTACATGCCTACACTGTTCTAGGTACTGGGGATACAGCTGTGAGCAATTAAGTCTACATAAGAAAAAAATCTATTGAGTTCCTACTGTGTGTCCGGCATTGCTCCAGGCCTGGAGGGTAGAGCGGGGACCAAACAGAATTGATACTATGTGTGCATTTTGCAGGACTCCTAGGAGGTAAATCCTCTGATTTTGTTCATTTTATGCTTGAGGAAAATGAGGCTCAGAGAGGTTTATTGTCTTTTACAAGGTCACACAGCCAGGGCAGTGAGGCTAGAACTAACCCCTGACCCATCTGACACCAAGCCTGTGTTCTCACCCTCAGGTCCAGGCTGAGTATTAACGTTGGGGTGAGTCCCGGGGTCCACTTTGCTGAGCACATTAGAGCTCCTGCACCCCTCACACGAGCCTCCCTCTCTCCTCTGGCCCCTCCACCCATACCCCTTCCTCTCTGATATACAACATTCCAACCGTGGCTGGCAGTGTTCCTGAGAGACACCCCCGAGTGCCGTAATGTGTTTTTGCCCACAAAACCCCGTGTTCAGCAAATTGCTGTGACCGAGACCCTATCCAGTTACCTGCCGTGTCAGAGGTATGCTCTGCAGTGCTGCCAAGCAAAGCAGAGTATAATACTTCTAAGAATTTTAACCATTAGATAAAAAAAGCACAGCCCTGGCAGCCCCTGGCAGGCGCTGCTGAGCAGGAACCAGATACAAAGCAAACAAGGAGGGCTCGTCCTGCGTGTGGGCTGATGTCTTTCCTGGTGGGTTGGCCTCTCTGGGTCCACAGTCACGTTCTCAAGGCCGTGGGTCACCTGCTGCCGGTGGCTGGCTGGTTGGAGGCAGGTGGCGCTGGGTTTCCGTGTAAGGCCAAGGCCTTTGCCATCTGTCTCCTGGGAGTGGGCTCAGCAGAGAGGACCCCTGAGATCAGAGGCTCTGTACGCTGCCCTAAAGCCACACCTGGTCAATTCTACAGCTGTCCCTCGCCTCGGCAACTTGCAAACTTTGGGCAGCTGACCACCTTGCAGAGCCCCACTGGGGATGGTAATATTAATCATAATATCTAGTTCATATGTGAGGAGGAAACAGGTTAATATAAGCCAAGAGAACCGTGTGTGCCCACCCTCGGGGCTTTGAAACTGTTAGCTGTCCCCGAAGTTCAGACACTGATGTCACACATCTCTGGGAGTACCTACCAGGCACTGCAGGCACACAAGAAGTGGAGCAGGTGTGGTCCCTTCCCACGTGGAGCTTATAGTCCAGAGGAGTGATGGAGACACAGAAACAGACTTTAGAACTGATAGGAGGACTTCCCTGGTGGTCCAGTGGTTAAGGATCCTCCTGCCAATGCAGGGGACACAGTTCCACGCCTGGTCCATGAAGATTCCACGTGCCTCGTATCAACTAAGCTCATGAGCCACACTGCTGAAACCTATGCACCCGAGAGCCCTGCTCTGCAACAAGAGAAGCCACGGCAATGTCTGTGCATCGCAACTAGAGAAAGCCAGCGCGCACAGCAACAGAGGACCAGTGGAGCCTAAAAAAAAGAAAAAGAACCGATAGGAGGTCTTCAGCAGATGGGAAGACAGGGAAAGCTACTCTGGAGGACTTTAAGCTGAGACCTGAACGATGTGAGAGTCGTGAGGGTAGAGGAGAGGGACAAGCTTCGTTTTAGAGGAATCAACACAGGCAAAAAAAAGTGTTAGTTGCTCAGCTGAGTCCAGATCTTTGTGACCACATGGACTGTAGCCCGTCAGGCTCCTCTGTCCATGGAATTTTCTCGGGATGGAGGAAGTCTAATGACCCAAGGACTTGGGGTAAGGCCGGTGTGGCTGGGACGCAGAGTGACAGGGACTGGGAGATGGTACTGGGCAGAGAGGGGCCAGGTCTTGGGGAGCTTTGTAGGCCAAGTGTGGGAGTTTTGCCTCTCACCTAAGATCAACAGGAAGCATTAAAATGTCTTAACCAAGTGGAGGCGTGATTAGATCAGTATATATATGTCTTTTGGCCACACCCCACAGCGGTATGTGGGATCTTAAGTTGCTTGACTAGGGATGGAACCCACACTCCCTGCAGAGGAGGCATGGAGTCTTAACTACTGCACCACCAGGCAAGTCCCAGATTGTTGTTGTTGTAGTTTAGTTGCTAAGTCAGGTCTGACTCTTTGTGACCCCATGGGTTGTAACCCACTAGGCTTCTGTCCATGGGATTTCCCTAGTCAAGAATACTGGAGTGGGTTGCCATTTCCTTTTCCAGAGGATCTTCCCCAGCCAGAATCTGAACCCACATCTTCTGCATTGGCAGACAGATTCTTTACCATTGAGTCACCAGAGAAGCCAAGCTGCTATGTGGAACACGGGGCACAGGGGGCCAGGAGGGCAACAGGAGGCCTTCCCAGTGTCCAGGCAAGAGAAGACGGTGGCTTGGACCAGGGTAGTGGCAATGGGGTGGAAAGCTGGGCAGATTCGAAAGGCCTTGTTGCTATCGTGGATGTAGGGCGGGCTGCTTAGAGGGTCTAGAAGCAAATGTCAATGCCTTGAGTTCCCATGGAGCTTAAAGAACCAGCTGGGCCCATCCAAGTTGCACTCAGTTCCCAACAGGTGGTCTTACACCTGACTCTTGACACTTAAAGCCACCAAAGGCTGCAAAAGCTTGAGCTGGACGTGGCCCTCCACATGCTCAGGCTTCTCAGCCTCATTCCAGACGTCCCAGAGGGACTGAGTCTGTCTCTGTCCTCTCCCCCTGCACTGCGGGAGCTGGGTTCTGACCCTCTGGCCTCCCCGCTCAGGGCCAGTCCTTCCCAGGCAGAAGCCAGACCTGGCAACCCCAGTGGTTCAGTGCATTGCTTCCAGATCTGGTTTGGTTCGAGGTTCTGCCAGTTACCACTAGATGTGGCACTGTGGGGCAAGTTGCTAACCTTTCTGTTCCTCGGTTTCTTTGTCTGTGGTATGAAGGGGACACCTAGCTCATAGGTTGTAGTGAGGATTCAAGTGAGTCATCCACATAAAGCATTCAGAAAATGTTGGACCCAGACCAGGTGTTCAGTAAGTATTAGGTCTTATTGCTCCTAATAGCTGTAAAATGGGGATAATGATCACAGGGCTGATATGAAGACCACATTTGTAATGTACCCACTGTGATGGCTGGTGAGGGCTCAAAATGTCAGTGTTGATCTTTACCATTGAGCAAAATTGGAGACAGCTTCAGATCCAGTAAGAATCTTTAAAGTCAATTTTAGAAGGGAATGAGAAGGAGTTATTAAAGTGATACAGTAAAAGAATGATATGGGAACCTGATTATCCTACAATGTTAAGTTGAAAAAAAAAAAAAATCAGGATTAAAACTCCCCATGGTCTGGACTTCCTAGTGGTGCAGTGGATAAAAATCCACCCACCAATGCAGGGGACATGGGTTCGATTCCCAGTCCGGGAAGGTTCCACGTGCTGAGGGGCAACTAAGCCTGTGCACCCCACAACTACTGAAGTCTGTGTACTCTAGGGCCCATGTGCTGCAGCTACTGTAGTCTGCCTACCTAGAGCCTATGTTCTGCAACAAGGGAAGCCATGGCAATGAGAAGCCTGTGCACAGCAATGAAGAATAGTCCCCACTTGCTGCAAATAGAGAAAATGTACTCACAGCAATGAAGAAGACTGAGCACAAGCAAAAATAATTAACTAATTAAAAAAAAAACTCTGTATGGCCTGAATGTATCTCTTCAAAATTCATATTTTAAAATCTACCCCCCAAATGTTGAAGGTGGAAGAAGCTAGGCCTTTGGGAGTCGGTTATGACGTGAGAGTGGAGATCTCATGAATGAGATTCAGTTCAGTTCAGTTCAGTTGCTCAGTCGTGTCCGACTCTTTGCGACCCCATGAACTGCAGCACACCAGGCCTCCCTGTCCATCACCAACTCCCGGAGTTTACTCAAACTCATGTCGACCGAGTTGGTGATGCTATCCAGCCATCTCATCCTCTGTTGTCCCCTTTTCCTCCTGCCCCCAATCCCTCCCAGCATCAGAGTCTTTTCCAATGAGTCAACTCTTTGCATGAGGTGGACAAAGTACTGGAGTTTCAGCTTCAGCATCATTCCTTCCAAAGAACACCCAGGACTGATCTCCTTTAGAATGCACTGGTTGGATCTCCTTGCAGTCCAAGGGACTTTCAAGAGTCTTCTCCAACACCACAGTTCAAAAGCATCAATTCTTCGGCGCTCAGCTTTCTTCACAGTCCAACTCTCACATCCATACACGACTACTGGAAAAACCATAGCCTTTACTAGATGGACCTTTGTTGGCAAAGTAATGTCTCTGCTTTTCAATATACTATCTAGGTTGGTCATAACTTTCCTTCCAAGGAGTAAGCGTCTTTTAATTTCATGGCTGCAGTCACCATCTGCAGTGATTTTGGAGCCTCCCAAAATAAAGTCCGACACTGTTTCCACTGTTTCCCCATCTATTTGCCATGAAGTGATGGGACCAGATGCCATGATCTTAGTTTTCTGAATCTTGAGCTTTAGGCCAACTTTTTCACTTTCCTCTTTCACTTTCATTAAGAGGCTTTTTAGTTCCTCTTCACTTTCTGCCATAAGGGTGGTGTCATCTGCATACCTGAGGTTATTGATATTTCTCCCGGCAATCTTGATTCCAGCCTGTGCTTCTTCCAGCCTAGCGTTTCTCATGATGTACTCTGCATAGAAGTTAAATAAGCAGGGTGACAATATACAGCCTTGATGTACTCCTTTTCCTATTTGGAACCTGTCTGTTTTTCCACGTCCAGTTCTAACTGTTGCTTCCTGATCTACATATAGGTTTCTCAAGAGACAGGTCAGGTGGCCTGGTATCCCCCCTCTCTCAGGATCTTCCACAGTTTGTTGTGATCAGTGCCTTATAAAAGGGATACTAGAGAGAGCCCTTGCTGCTTCCATCAGGTGAGGACACAGCAAGGAGCTGAGGGTGTTGAACCAAGAAGCAGGCCTTCATTAGAAGGTGAGCATGCTGGCTTCTTGATCTTGGACTTCTCAGCCTCCAGAACTGTGAGTAAAATTCTGTTTTTTATAAGCCATCTATTCAGTGGTATTTCATTACAACTGCTTGAACAGACCAAGGTAAAACCGTCATGTAGTAGGTCACATAGTGGTTATTTTTATTTTTTATTTTTTTAGACTTTTCACCGTTGAAAAAATTTCAATCATGAACATGCATATGTTTGTCTGAAAGTTGAAACACTTATAAATAATTTCTAATGACAAGGGAACGTGTTCATAATCCAATGTTTAACTGAAAAAAGAAATTAAGTTACGAAATTGTTCAGTGGCAATTCACCTACACACAACAAAGTACCCCAAAGAAAATAAATATGCTGTGACATCAGTGTTTGGTATTTCAGAGCAAGGGTGTGGTGATTTTAAAACAAGACCTCAAGTTTTTTGATCTCCTCCCTCTGAGAAGAGAAACTTGAGGCTTCTCGCCCTTTAACCTGGGTGGGCATGTGTCTGCTTTCACCAATTAGAATACAGCGGAAGTGACCCTATGTAACCTACCAGACTAGGTCATAAAAGGCCATAGAGTTTCCCTTCATTTGCTAGAACCTTCTCTCTTGGAGTCCTGAGCCTCTAGGTAAGAAGTACAGCTACCCTGAGGATGCTATCTTGTGCAGAAGCCTGAGCCATGAGGAGAGGCTGTGAGTAGGCACTTGATTCAACCCAGCCCAGGAGCCTGAACTGTGAATGAAGAAGCTTTTAGATGATTCCTAGTCCCCAGCTTGAGTTTGTCTAGCGGAGGCTTCAGACGTCATAAAGAAGAAACAAGTCATCCCTGCTGTACCTTGTCCAAAATTCTGACTCACGGAATGTGTGGTCATAGTTAGATGGTTGTTCTCTGCCAGTACTTTGGGGTGGTTTGTTATATAGTGATAGATCACTGGAACTGAAGGTTGATGGGACATTGTCACTCTTTTAACTTACTTTTCTGGAAACTTGAAGATTTTTTATTGAGTTGGTCAAAAAGTTTTTTGGGTTTTTCTGTAATCTTACAGGAAAAACTAGAATGAACTTTCTGGCCAACCCAATATTATGTCATACATTTTTTATTATTATGAAAATATTTATAAGGAGGTATTTGTTGAGGGGATATAGAGAGGAAATAAAGGAGAATGAAGTAAAAGGAGAGAGGGAGGGAGAAAGGAGAGGGTGAATCATTTTTTGGGGAAAGCCTCGACTCCCCATCCCTTTCAGTAATCACAGAGCTCAGACAAGCTTCCCCTGGACATTTCTCTCCTCCGTGACCCATTCTTTCAGTCCTTTACTGCTAAAGGACACAGCAGTAAATGACTGAGTTAAACAGCTGGCTGTGGGTCTGTGCAGCTCATTCAACCTTTCTGAGCACATTTTCTTACCTGTCAGATGCTGCTGCTGCTGCTAAGTCACTTCAGTCGTGCCTGACTCTTAGCAACCCCATAGACTGCAGCCTGCCAGGCTCCTCCGTCCATGGGGTTTTCCATGCAAGAGTACTGGAGTGGGGTGCCATTGCCTTTTCCGACCTGTCAGATGAGACACATGCAAACACACAGACATGGTTGGAATGCGGAAGAAACAGGAAGTCTCAAACCCAGGGAAGTTCCTCTTGCTCCGTTAAAGGGTCTAGAAAAAGGCTGGGGGAAATATTAGGAAAAGGGAGCTGATTCCAACCAGCACCCCCCTGGTAGCGCTCTATGTGGGCTACCATGGGGGCCAAGGTGCCAGGCACAGAACAGGGAGACTGGGGACTCAGGCAGAGATTGGGGTGCTCAGTCCCTCCAAGAAACCATGTGATCCTCCCAGAAACCTTTCACCCCTGCATTCTCTGAATGAAGTCATTCAGAGGAGGAAACCCAACCAGCCGATGTTTTACGCATGGTCCGGCCTTGCCAGCAGCAGCAGGTCTCCCAGGGAAGTATTATTTTAAGTCAGAGCATGTGAGTGAGCTGGGAGCTTGAAAGGAGCAGGTTGGTCACCCACCTGTCCACCCCTCATTCCAGGACCCTGGGTGGCCTTAGGCAATGTTAACCCAAACTGTGCCCAGCACAGGGAGAGCGGGCCTGAGCCACGCCTCCACTGGGGGAGCGGCTGGGGTCTTGCCCCTCAAGGCTGTCTGTTGTGCAGAAGCTAAAGGAGCTGGCCATTCCGACACCTGCGTGACCACCTCCCATGGGGACCTCAGGCCCTCCCTTTCCAGGTGTTGGCTCTGGTAAGACTCAGCCCAGGGGAGGGGGACAGGCATGTTTCTGAGATTCTGTGTGAGAGGATGTGACCTTTATCAGCCTTTTGAAATTGCTCTGCTGCTGAAAACTGTGATCTGACTGCTGGGAGGGGGGTACATTTTTCATCACCCCTAGCTTCCTCCTGGGACAGTAGGTAAACTGTCTGTTTCAGGATTGCCACTGAATCCTGGGTGATTAGCATCTTTTCCTGTCAAGTTTCCAGGTCCCCCACCCTGCCTTGCTTTCAACTAAGTTTCAGCTGTAGCGCGGCTGGCGTTTATTGAGTACCTACTCTGTGTGGAGTCCTTCTGTGCACATGGTCTTTTTAAATCCACACGACCCCTGGTTAGGTACTGCTATGGGCCTTATGTTTGTTATGGGGAAACTGAGGCTCAGAGAGGAGAGTGACTTGCTCGAGGTCATACAAGGAGTTCCAGCAGAGCTGGACACAGATTTGAGCCTGCCTGACCCACAGGAGTGCTCTCTGCACATTTTGAGTCTTGACCTAGCAGCTTCTTCAGGTTATGAGTCAAACCCCACAGCTCAGAGGTGTTTTTCCTACACTCTTCCCTTTCGATAAATAATCAGAAGCTACAAAAGAGAGTCCCTTGGACAGCAAGGAAATCAAACCAGTCAGTCCTAAAGGAAATCAACCCTGAAAATTCATTGGAAGGACTGATGCTGAAACCAAAACTCCAATACTTTGGCCACCTGATGCGAAGAGCTACATCATTGGAAAGCACTCTGATGATGGGAAAGATTGAGGGCAGGAGGAGTAGGGGGCAACAGAGGATGAAGATAGCTGGATGGCATCGTTGACTCCATGGACATGAGTTTGAGCAAACTTCGCGAGACAGTGAAGGATAGGGAAGCCTGGCGTGCGGCAGTCCACGGGGTCACAAAGAGTCAGACGCAACTGAGCACTGAACAACAGCAAAATGTGCGAACAGAAGGAACCATGGAGATCACCTCTTTTCTGCTGTTCATTTCTCAGAAGGAGAAACTGAAGCCCAGAGAGAGAAGAGCCTTACTCAAGATCGCTTGATGCCCCAGTGGCAGACTCTATTCCAGGGCTCCTTCTATTCCAGCTTATGATATTCCATCACTTTATCTCCCCCACCTCTGTCTGCCTGTCAAGAGGACCAGTCATTCCAGCTCCAGTCAGGGATGTGAAGGTTCTTAGTGCCCAAATGGGGCTGATTCCCCTCTGCTGGTCCTGTGAGTTCTCTGCCCCTTTTGACAGGTTAGTTACAGGCTGGGTTGGAGACAGGGCCTCCATTTGAAAAGTCTCCCCAGGGAGCCCAGCCTGGTGCTCAGGGACAACCTAGAGGGGTGGGGGGATGGAGGCTCAAGAGGGACGGGATAGAAATATAATTATGGCTGATTCATGTTGTTGTGTGGCAGAAACCAACGCAACATTGTAAAGCAATTATCATTGTTAATGTTCACTCGCTAAGTTGTGTCCCCTTGTTGACTCTTGGCAACCCCATGGACTGCAGCCCTCCAGGTTCCTGTGTCCTCCACTATCTCTTGGAGTCTGCTCAGATTCATGTTGGTGATGCTAGCTAACCATCTCATCATTGGCCACCCTCTTCTCCTCCTGCCTTCACTCTTTCCCAGCATCAGGGTCTTTTCCAATAAGTCAGTTCTTTGCATCAGGTGGCCAAAGTCTTGGAGCTTCAACATCAGTCCTCACAATGATTTTCAGGGTTGATTTCCTTTAGGATTGGCTGGCTTAATCTCCTTGCAGTCCAAAGGACTCTCAAGAGTCTTCTCCAGCACCACAGTTCAAAGGCATCAGTTCTTTGGTGCTCAGCCTTCTTTACCATCCAACTCTCACATCCATATATGACTACTGAAAAAACCATAGCAATGACTATATGGACCTTTGTCAGCAAAGTGATGTCTTTGCTTTTTAATTACTCTGTCTAGGTTTAGTCAGAGCTTTCTTTCCAAGAAGCAAACAATTATCTTCCAATTAAATAAAAAAATTAGAGGCTTGAGCAACTGAGTCCGCAAACTGAATGCTTCTGAAAAACACTGGAGATGTAATTGTAAGTACAGTTTCTTGGGCCTCATCACTATACATGATTCAGTAGATCTTGGCTGAGGCCACAGTATCTCTATTCAAGTAACTATCAAGCAATGACTGTGACTCAAATGACATTTGAGAATCGCTTGATACATTAAGAAACTACTTATACTAAATACAGCAAGAAGTCAGGGTTTTTAGCAGAAGATACATGGAAAGGTGAGTAACAGGGGATTCAACTTCTATTTAGTGAAAGCTTTTCAGAAGACAAACTGAGCTCCTTGAGGAATATGGGAAATATTGTCATAAATAACATCTATAAATATAATTGTGTAGTGTTTACCTCTTTAATGTCACTGATACTTGGGGCTAAGAAAGACTTGGCTCCTCCTTAATTAAAATAGCCTGCCACACACACACACACACACACACACACACACACGAGAAATGTCTCATGTTTAGCCGCTCTGAATTATCTCTGCATGATTGACCAAGGTCTGCACCAGTCAGAAGCCTCTCCAGGTCTTTTAATGAGAAAGAATTCAATAGAAGGAGTTGATTATACAAGAGATGTAAGAGCTGAGAAGCCAAACAGAGAAAGACAAGAAAACCAGGAGCCTCGCAGGGGCAGGAAGTTGCTGCCACCCCAGGGCCAGAAGGAGAGAGAGAAGATGGTCTTCCCACAGGCTGGGAGCTGGGACCACGCTAGAATCTGCGTGGGGACATTCTGGTGGGGAGGAGATCAGAGGCCCAGCACAATCTCTGTTGGAGACACCACAGGGCATACAGAGACAGGAGGGGAGACGAGAGGAGAAAGACATTGACTTTTCTCTCCTCTCACTCTCTGCAGGGCCTCCCATTGGCCAAACCAACCCAGAAGCTCTTTGGCAAAGGAGACACCAGTTCAGTTCAGTTCAGTTCAGTTCAGTTGAGTCGCTCAGTCATGTCTGACTCTTTGCGACCCCACGAATCGCAGCACGCCAGGCCTCCCTGTCCATCACCAACTCCCGGAGTTCACTCAAACTCATGTCCATCGAGTCAGTGATGCCATCCAGCCATCTCATCCTCTGTTGTCCCCTTTTCCTCCTGCCCCCAATCCCTCCCAACATCAGAGTCTTTTCCAATGAGTCAACTCTTTGCATGAGGTGGACAAAGTACTGGAGTTTCAGCTTTAGCATCATTCCTCCCAAAGAAATCCCAGGGTTGATCTCCTTTAGAATGCACTGGTTGGATCTCCTTGCAGTCCAAGGGACTCTCAAGAGTCTTCTCCAACACCGCAGTTCAAAAGCATCCATTCTTCGGCGCTCAGACTTCTTCACAGTCCAACTCTCACATCCATACATGACCACAGGAAAAACCATAGCCTTGACTAGACCGACCTTAGTCGGCAAAGTAATGTCTCTGCTTTTGAATATGCTATCTAGGTTGGTCATAACTTTTCTCCCAAGGAGTAAGCGTCTTTCAATCTCATGGCTGCAGTCACCATCTGCAGTGATTTTGGAGCCCAAAAAAACAAAGTCCGACACTGTTTCCACTGTTTCCCCATCTATTTCTCAGGAAGTGATGGGACCGGATGCCATGATCTTCGTTTTCTGAACGCTGAGCTTTAAGCCAACTTTTTCACTCTCCTCTTTTACTTTCATCAAGAGGCCTTTTAGTTCCTCTTCACTTTCTGCCATAAGGGTGGTGTCATCTGCATACCTGAGGTTATTGATATTTCTCCCGGCAATCTTGATTCCAGCTTGTGTTTCTTCCAGTCCAGTGTTTCTCATGATGTACTCTGCATATAAGTTAAATAAGCAGGGTGACAATATACAGCCTTGATGTACTCCCTTTCCTATTTGGAACCAGTCTGTTCTTCCATGTCCAGTTCTAACTGTTGCTTCCTGGCCTGCATACAGATCTTTCAAGAGGCAGGTCAGGTGGTCTGGCATTCCCATCTCTTTCAGAATTTTCCACAGTTTATTGTGATCCACATAGTCAAAGGCTTTGGCATAGTGAATAAAGCAGAAATAGATGTTTTTCTGGAACTCTCTTGCCTTTTCCATGATCCATCGGATGTTGGCAATTTGATCTCTGGTCCTTCTGCCTCTTCTAAAACCAGCTTGAACATCAGGAAGTTCACGGTTCACATATTGCTGAAGCCTGGCTTGGAGAATTTTGAGCATTACTTTACTAGCATGTGAGATGAGTGCAATTGTGTGGTAGTTTGAGCATTCCTTGGCATTGCCTTTCCTTGGGATTGTAATGAAAACTGAACTTTTCCAGTCCTGTGGCCACTGCTGAGTTTTCCAAATTTGCTGGCATATTGAGTGCAGCACTTTCACAGCATCATCTTTCAGGATTTGAAATAGCTCCACTGGAATTCCATCACCTCCACTAGCTTTGTTCACAGTGATGCTTCCTGAGGCCCACTTGACTTCACATTCCAAGATGTCTGGTTCTAGATGAGTGATCATACCATTGTGATTATCCGGGTCATGAAGATCCTTTTTGTACAGGTCTTCTGTGTATTCTTGCCACCTCTTCTTAATATCTTCTGCTTCTGTTAGGTCCATACCATTTCTGTCCTTTATCGAGCCCATCTTTGCATGAAAT
>SJYQ01007403.1:163802-183539 GCA_006410935.1 Redunca redunca
CATCCACAGCTGAGTATTGTTTTTGCTTTGGCTCCATCCCTTCATTCTTTCTGGAGTTATTTCTCCACTGATCTCCAGTAGCATATTGGGCACCTACTGACCTGGGGAGTTCCTCTTTCAGTATCCTATCATTTTGCCTTTTCATACTGTTCATGGGGTTCTCAAGGCAAGAATACTGAAGTGGTTTGCCATTCCCTTCTCCAGTGGACCGTAGTTCCTGAGATATGGAGAAAGGCTAGGATCTGGGTTTCCCAGGTGGCGCTAGTGGTAGAGAACCTGCCTGCCAGTGCAGGAGACGCTAGGCATGTGGGTTCGATACCTGGGTTGGGAAGATACTCTGGAGGCGGGCATGGCCACCCACTCCAGTATTAGAATCCCATGGACAGAGGAGCCTGGCGGGCTACAGTCCACGGGGCTGCAAAGGGTCGGATGCGACTGAAGGAAGTGAGCGCCCACTGGGATCTGGGATCAATGGGCGCAAGGTCGTCAGCATCGCTGGGGAAACAGCACAGAGGCTGTTAGCAATCATCAAATGTTCGCCAGCGACTCACATGCAGTCACTCCACTTACCCATTTATGGACAAGGAAATGGGCGCAGAGTGATGAAGTGTCTCAGCCAGGCAGCAGAGGCTCTGGCTTTAGCTCTGACGTGGGGTTTTAACTCCCTACCCCCACCCCTGCTTGCTGCAGACACCCTCCGGGGCTGGGCTCCCACCCTGCTCAGGGGTGTGGACTGTGGGTTGAGTGACTCTTAGTATCGGGTCGTTGTTAAGTGGATCATTTCTGCACCTTACAGCTGAGGAAATGGAGGTGCAGACAGGTCACTGGACTCTCCCTTCCCAGTGCCCCCGATCACCTAACTTGTTGGCAGCAGTGCTGGGGGTTTGAACCTGTCTCTCCTGGCTCCAAAGCACAAGTCCTTAACTCTCAGGCTTGTTGAGGAAGGCAGACATGGGACCCCTGACTGCATCTCGGGTGCTCCCGGGAACCCCTTCTTGTGGCCGCCGTCTGCCTCCCCTACAGGTCCTCTCTAGCTCATTAACTCTGCCTGGAGGG
This sequence comes from Redunca redunca, assembly GCA_006410935.1. NCBI lineage: Eukaryota > Metazoa > Chordata > Mammalia > Artiodactyla > Bovidae > Redunca > Redunca redunca. The sequence goes on from SJYQ01007403.1 coordinate 164,859, forward strand.
CCGGCAGGGGTGGCTCAGGCATGACCCACACGCCCAATTAGAGGAATTCACAACGTCGTTTATTTATCAATGACTAAAGTTCATTTGATCATGAAGGATGGAGCCCTAAGCATTCTCCGAAGCCACTGTTGTCCCTCAGCTGTGCCTTTGATCTGCTAATCCCAAGTTTATAAGGTTAGGGGATAAGCGGGCGGAACGAAATTCTTTTCTCTTTCAGTCCACCTAAGCGGCCATGAAACCCCCAGACATCATAGACCTCCTGGGCTCCCTCGGCCTCCTCGCCTGGATAGCTCAGATGGTGCGTGAAGGGGGCCTCCATCTGGGGATGGGGGTGGCACTCCTCATCGGATCTTCCTGCTTCTTCCTCCTCCTCTTTCTTCCCCTCCTTCTCCTTCACACACCAGCCTTTTCATGCTGACTTCAGCCTTGGGAAAGTCAGAAGCCAGTCCAGCCAGTGATCCGGCCAAACTTCTGGGACCCACTCCTTTCATCCCATATGTTCTTCCAAGGGACTTCCCTTGTGGTCCAGTGGCTCAGACTGCGTGTTCCCAACGCAGAGGGCCAGGGGTTCAATCCCTGGTCCAGGAACAAGATCCCACGTCTCACAAACCATTCCATCTGCAGCCCTGCGGAGGCAACATAGGCTCTGTCCCCGGTAGAGGGACAAGACTTCAGACCAAGTGAGCCCCACCCATGTGTATCGTGTTTATAGTTCAGTCTGTTGAGGAGTGTGAGAGATCTCTAGTCAGATCACTGGGGTATAAATCCCAGCTCTGGCCTGTTAAGGGACCTTGGACAGCTGGTTAACCTCTCTGAGCTTCCATTTCTTTATTTATAAGATGAGGATAATGATGGTACCTACCATCAGTAATTTAATTCTCACTATGAGGTATCTCAGTGGTAAAGAATCTGCCTGCCAAGCAGGAGACTCAGGAGACTCAAGTTCTATCACTGGGTCAGGAAGATCCCCTGGAGGAAGAAATGGTACCCTACCGGAGGTTGGAACACTGGCAACCAATATTCTTGCCTGGGAAATCCCACGGACAGAGGAGCCTGGCGGGCTATAGTCCATGGGGTTGCAGAGAGGTAGACACAACTTACTGACTAAGCCGCACGAGGATGAGATGAGGACGCCTACAGCCTGGTGCAGAATAAATGCTTAACAAAGGGCACCCGTTGTGACGGTTTTTGCGATCGTCCATAATAACGAGGACAGCTTGCCTCTGGGCAGTGTTGCCCGTGCGTCTGTTTGGTGGTGGGTCTGTGGCTGTCGTCTGCTTCCATAAATCCAGAGTCAAACTAGGAGGACCCCGCTATGTGGCCTACACCAGTGCTGGGAGAGAGCTGCCAGGAGGAGGGCCGCAGAGAGAAGACGGCAGGTCAGAGGGGGCCGGGACCACCCTGAGGTTGTGGCTGTTGTTCAGCTGCTCAGTCGTGTCCAGCTCTTTGCGACCCCATGGACTGCAGCACACCAGGCCTCCCTGTTCCTCACCATCTCCTGGAGCGTGCTGAACGGACTTATGTCCATTGAGTCGGTGATGCCATCCAACCATCTCATCCTCTGTCGTCCCCTTCTCCTGCCCTCAATCTTTCCCAGCATCAGGGTCTTTTCCAATGAGTCAGCTCTTCCCACCAGGTGGCCAAAGTATTAGAGCTTCAGCCTCAGCATCAGTCCCTCCAATGAATATTCAGGATAACAAAAAAATTATTAAGATCATAACAATTCGTAAAAGCCTTTATATATAAAAGAATTTCAAGGGCAAAGATTGGACCTAGGCCCCCTCCACTGGGATGGGAGGGAGGCTGGTAGGGGCAGAAGAAGTTCTTCGGGGGTCTGGGGGCAGTGTCTATCCTCATTCTGCTTCCTATCCATCTGGAGTACTTGGCCAAGTCCCCTCATGTGTGTGGATGATATGGCCTGCCCTTGCACATGCCTCTGCTTTGCTTTAAAAATAACTTTGTTTATTCCTTGACTGTGTTGGGTCTTTGTTGATGCAAGGGCTTTTGTCTAGTTGCAGCAAGCAGGGATCGCTTACTCTGTAGTTGTGGTGCTCAGGCTTCTCATTCTCTTGTTGCTGCACACGGGCTCTAGGGTGCTCGGGTTCAGTAGCTGTGGGTCCCTGGGCTCTAGAGCATCGGCCTGGTAGTTGTGGCACACGGCTCTTAGTTGCACTTGGGGTCTTCCCGGTTCAGTTCAGTTCAGTTCAGTCACTCAGTCGTGTCCGACTCTTTGCGACCCCATGGACTGCAGCACACCAGGCCTCCCTGTCCATCACCAACTCCCGGAGTTTACTCAAACTCATGTCCATTGAGTCGGTGATGCCATCCAACCATCTCATCCTCTGTCCTCCCTCCCCTTCTCCTCCTGCCTTCAATCTTTCCCAGCATCAGGGTCTTTCCAAATGAGTCAGCTCTTCACATCAGGTGGCCAAAGTATTGGAGTTTCAGCTTCAGCATCAGTCCTTCCAATGAACATTCAAGACTGATTTCCTTTAGGATGGACTGGTTGCATCTCCTTGCAGTCCAAGGTACCAGGGATCGAGCACAGGCCTCTTGCAGTAGCAGGTGGGTTCTTTACCACAGAGCCATCAGGGAAACCCTGCCACTGTTTTAAAACTGTGCTCTGTAAGCTCTTTCAAGCCAAGACTCTGCTTTATTCATTTTCATGTAACCCACATGTCAGCAGAGGGCACCCCATTTATAAGATGGACAGAACATAGACTCCCATCCTGCGTTCACATCTTGGAGTTGGGGAGTGGGGTGGGCGGGCCATCACACCCTCCTGAGATTCCTGCAAATCCTTAGGTGTCCGCACGTGCTGTCACTTCTGGTCCTGACTCCCTGCTCCCTGACCTCTCTCCTCACTTGCCTCTCTCCCCCATGACTGTTTCTTTACTTGGCCTTGTAGTAGCCCCAAAGTGGACCCTAACTCTTTCCCCGTGTCTGCCCCAAAGCCACTCACATGTCACTCCTTTGCATAGCCAACTTGGAGGGTTGGCAGTTTCAGGAGGAGGAATGGTGAATTACAGAAATTGACAAGTTACAATCAATATTAATTATCCCTCTCTGGAAAAGCCCCTTAGCTATGGCTCCTACGGAAGTTTTTCACTCTATCTGGGCTCCTGCCATCAGCCTCACTTTTTCTCCAGCTTACCTCTAATCCCTTCTAAACCCTTGTGCAGAACAACCGAATTCATCATCGTCTTCTGGGCATGCATGGCAAGGTCCCACCTTTGCACACAATCTACCCCAGCAAGACATTTTCTTATACAAAATTTTATCTTTAAGAGAGCCTTTGGAACAAACTGTTAAATAACTTTTCTTTTTTCCCTTAACCCTTTTACCTGCACACCAGGGTGTGCAGGTCGGTCTGCCCTCATTTGTAAATAGGAGTCACCGTCTTTACCTTTCCATCTCACTAACCATTTTTTTTTTAATCAAAAGGGAATAGGAAACAAGGAAACAGAAGGGCCACACAAATGTTAGAATACTTCTTATAATAAATATTCCATGCTGATAAAAATGGCACCGTAAAACTTTGCAAAAACTTTGGTTTCTTCGGTTTGGATCTCCAAGTAGGAAGTTTTTGACCTTGCTGACAAAATAGCTCTTTGCTCTCGCCACCGCTGAGATTTGCCGGATATGGGAAGGATGGCAGAGAGACTCTAAGGTTCCCTGTTAGAGAAGAGATGCCTGCCCCCTTTTCATTTGGTCCCTCTGCGGGGTGGGGTCTGTTTTATTCCATTTTTTTTTTCTCTCTACCATATGCAAATCTTCCTCTCGGCTTCCCTCACAGCTTGATAAATGATTGGTTCTCGCTTTCAACATCAAGAGCAAGGCATATATTTTTCTACTTATGCACGATTCTGTGTCTAAGTTCTTGGGCACTGAGAGAAAACAATATAGTTCTCCTGCAGGAGGTAGACTGTGTAAATATATATTAGTTTGGAGAGAAGGAATGAGGAATGATAAAATATTCAAAAAGCGGTCTGTTCTTGAGGGATGTTATTCCACACAGCCAGGGAGCAGATTAATGACATCGTTTGCAAGGAAGGGAGAACAGTTCCATAAAATATGTATTAGTGGAGTTGGTGGTGTGATGGGCGGAAGTGCTCAGGCTTGGCCCTGTGGGTCCCAGCCTCAGAATCAGATACCCAGTTTTGCTCTCCTTCAACCACAGCTCCCAACAACTGGCTCTGGGGCCCTGGATGATGAATGCTCTGATGAGGGATGCGCTGGCCATACTCAGCCAGATGTAGGGCAGTGAATGGGTTCTTTGATAGAAGTACTGAGAGGAGAGTTGGGAGGCTTGGCCTGCCTCTAACAAGCTGTGTGGCCTTAGACAAGTTACTTAACCTCTCTGGGTCTCTGTTTCCTATATTATAAAGTGAGGAAGACTAGATGATTCCTAACAGGGCTTGGGTACATAGCAGGGGGTGGGGAGGGGAGTCACTGGGAATGAAGCAAGCTGGGAAAAGTTGTATTTGGGAGGCCTCAACATCTGGGAGTGTACTGAATATGGCTGGAAGAAATTCTTTGATAAGGCAGTTCAGGGTTGGAGTATAGGTCCTGAGATGCCCAAGTGAGTCACAAGTGATGGTCCCCAAATTGCATTCTAAGGTGGATAGTCCTCTTTAGGATTTTGTTTGGCTGAACAGAGGTGCAAGTTTGGGGACAGAGTGGAATTGCTTAGAGGAATGGCCTAGGAGAGAGGGGCTGAGGGTGACTGACACAGAGTGGCTTCTCTGCTAAGCAAGGGCAGATAGATATTTACTTTTTCTTGGCCTGCCTGAGGGGCCTGCATGGTTTGGTCTGATTCTCATCTCTTAGGTTACTTCTGACTCAGTGCAGAATTCTTTGTCCCATTCCCACCCACTCCCACCAAGCCTAACTGCAGAGTATAGCTTTTATTCCATAGGGCAGCCTCAGTTTTCACGGGTTAGTAGTAAGAAGTTTGGACACATGTTTCATGTGTTGGGGATGCTGGCAGCAGAGACAGGGCTGGGGGAGCCAGTAGCGAGCTTGTCACCACAGGTGTGACGGGTGTGGCGGAGCTCGGCTCAGCATCCCCCCACGCTGTTCCTGTTCTGACCAACCTGTGGCATCCTCTGTGACCCTTTCTGGATGCTTCCTCTGGCTGCTGGGGTTTACCCCATGGAAGTGCGGGGCAGTCAGCATCGCCGGGATCAGAGTGCAGCCAGTGACTGAGTTTCTTACCCCTCTGATGGGGTGCCTGGAGTGATCTCTCTGCAGTCCCCAGGGGGAGTGAGCCCTGGTTGCCGTAGAGTTGATCTGCTCATTACAACCCCTATTGGCTTCCTCCCCTTCTCTGTCTCCCATCCCCACACCCTCCCTGGTGCTTCCTGGAATTCCCTCCCAGATCAACTTTGTGTTTCAAATCCCAGTCTTCGGGTCTGCTTCTGGAAAGCCCTGCCTAAGACAACAGATGTAACAATGAAAACAAATTACAGGATGGGGGTTTTAATGAGCCAGTAACATGGCCCATTCACTCTCAGTCCCAAGGCAAGACAGCTCTGTCGTACTGCCTAATCCTGGGACATGAGGGAATCCATCCAACCACTCCTGGGCACATAGCTAATTTTTTTTTTTAAGTAAAAAATGTTATTTCCCCTCTTGATAAGCCACTTGCAATTTTCCCACTGTAAAACAAAACTGGCATGGTTTTCACAGTTTACTAGCTGATTCTATATGCTTTTGACAATTTTTGATCTGTTTTGGATGTCACAGTGTCTATATGGGGATGGGGGAGGCAGACCCCTGGAAACTATACCTGCTCATGTTCCCCCCGACCCAGCCCATAGCCAACTGTTCCAAGAGGGAGCCTCTGACCCTTTTTTATGTCACCACCCACCCCAAGCCCAGAGGAGAGCTGGCTCCATCCGGGGAGAGTGACTGTCTCAGGCTGGGCCAGCTCAAGGTGACTGAGAGCCAGGGATAATGAAAGTTCGGCTGGGGTGCGCTTGTAGGGTTGGCTTGAGAGGTCTTTCCCAGGTGGGACTCTTGACAGATCTAAGATTTTGCACGTGAAGTGTGTGCTGGTGCACACTTGAATCTCTGGGAAGTCTTGTGGGAGAGAGGTGAGATGAGCCTCAAGGTGCTCCAGGGATTCAGAGGGGGAGGAGAGAAGGCTATGGACTTGGTCGATCCCTGGGCCTCTAAAAGCTACTGGATAGATGACAGGTTCAGGCTGGATGCCCCCCAGAGTTGCTAAGTCATGGTGACTTTCTCTGGGAAAGCTGGGCATAGGTAGCTCTGAGCAGACTGGCAGGGGGCTGGGCAGGTCCCAGGGTCCCTTTGACATTGTGACTATCTTTTGGAGTGGCTGGCCAGTGCTGGTCAGGTATACCTGTGTGCACTACCTATTTAAGATGGGGGAGGGGTGACTTGGGCAGGTGCGGATCCAAGGGATGGGGTAAATAAAAGAGAGAGCTTGCTTTTTTTTTTTTTTTTTGAAGTGGGAACCCCCTGGGAGTTTGTACAGGCATCCCATCTCCCAGAGAAGGCAGGATCTCTTGGGTTCATTGTAAAGTGCCTGCTGCATCAATAAAACTCTTGGCTTATTAGTATTTAAGGAGCCCCAGGGTCCCCTCCCCTCATCACACGTCTGCAGCCACACTGGGCTCCTGTGATGAGGGGTGAGGCTGGTAGATTGTCACCAGCTGGGTAGTGTTAGTTGTGTCTGATTCTTTGCAACCCCATGGACTATAATAGCCCTGTAGGCTCCTCTGTCCACGGAATTCTCCAGGCAAGAATACTGGAGTGGGTAGCCGTTCCCTTTTACAGGGGATCTTTCCAACCCAAGGATCGAACCTCGGTCTCCTTCATTGTAGGCAGATACTTTACTGTTTAAGCCACAAGGTACTGCTGGCAATTTCTACTGTGGTTGTGATAGAATCATGTGATACCTCTGTAAGTTTGGCTGCCCAGAATTTATCTGGTATATACCTATGGCCAATTCATGCTGATATATGGCAGAAACCAACATAATATTGTAAAGTAATTACCCTCCAATTAAAAAGAAATTTAAAAAATGTTTATCTGGAAGATGAATCCAGGGAACAACAGCAAAGGGGTAGTGAGACGAGAAAGGGAAGGCGACCACGCAGTATGGTTCTCAAGCTTGCTGCCTCTGAGGACAGCTGGGGTGTACCTTGCTGGGGTGCTGTGGTAGCCAGCGCAGAACTTGCCTCTGGGTTACCCCACCTCCTCTTGTATGAGGCAGCGGGGATATTGATACACCAACTCCCCTCTGACAGAGCTCGAGAGCTTGTTCTGGGGTGGTATTTTTCTCCTATGAGTGGAGTGTACGTGTGGGGGTCTGGCCACTAGAAAAAACCTTCAGGCAAAGAGATGTGGGTGCTGGCAGTTGGACAGACCCAGAGTTATGGGAAGGGTGGCGACAGCATCTTCTACATACCTGCCCTAAAGTTCTCCACTGCTCCACGCAACTTAGCCCTGAACTTCGAGGCCCTGGCCACCTGGCACCTCCCATCTTGCCAGCCTCACACTCACCCCACAAAGCCTCTTCAAAGAGGGCCCTGGGACTTCTGCCCTCCTACACCACTTTCCCTCTCTGGAATGCACAACCTTATCCTCTCCATCCTCCAGAGTCCTCCTCCTGCACGGATCAGAGGCTTCTGGGAGCTCGGTCATCTATAGTGCCCACTTTGTCCTAACCAGGGGTGGGTCTGGTTGCTGTTTTCTTTCCCAGCATGTAACTCGCTTTCCCAAAGAGACAGTGTGCTTGAGTCTTACACAGCTCTGAGTCTCAGCGCCCAGAACAGCATCTGACATAGTACGTGCTCAGTAAAAGGCTGTCGTGGTTGCTGAGGATATAAGGATGATGGTAGTGAAGTCACGAGGTCTCCAGTCAACAGGTCCTGGGCTCACTCCATAGCCACAGTGCTCTGCTTCTTCTGACAGGTCACTTAATCTCTCTAAATCTGTTTTGCCATAGCAGACTTGCTAGCTATACTAAATGGTTCCCTTTTTCCTCCTGGGGGACTCAGCTCACCTTTGCTTCCCTGCCTCCTGGGTGGTTAGGAGCACCCATGGGACTGAGCTCCAGCAAATGTGTGTGGCAGAGGTGATGCCCCCACCGCAAGCTTCTCCCTAAAGCCTCCCAGGCACGAAACTTCCTCATCTTTTTCTATCTGCCTCTAAAGACAGAAGAGACCTGACCCCTGTCACCAGGGGAGCAGTGCTGCCCGGAGGGGACCCCACCCACAGATGGTTCCATAGGCTACCTGGTGAGAAGGAAATAAATATTTTTGGTGATAAGCCACTGACATTTTAGGATGATTAGAGCAGTTTGCCTACCTGGAATAATGTAGAAATATTTAAATCAGAGTAGTGTCAATGTCACTTGGCTGTTGCCATCTTTAAAGACACAATGTGTTTCAAACATGCTGTACAAGTCCACTAGGGCTGCCATAACAAAGGACCATGGACTGGACGCTTAAACAGCAGAACTTTATCTTTCAGAGTTCTGGAGCCTGGAAGTCCGAGATCAGCAGGGCTGGTTTCTTCCGAGGCTTCTCTCCTTGGCTTACAGATGGCTGCCTTCCCCTACATCTTCACAAGTCTTCCATCTGTTTGTGTCCAAATATCCCCCTCTTATGAGAACATTTTTTGGGGCTCCAAAATCACTGCAGATGGTGACTGCAGCCATAAAATTAAAAGACGTTTACTCCTTGGAAGGAAAGTTATGACCAACCTAGATAGCATATTCAAAAGCAGAGACATTACTTTGCCAACAAAGGTCTGTCTGGTCAAGGCGATGGTTTTACCAGTGGTCATGTATGGATGTGAGAGTTGGACTCTGAAGAAAGCTGAGTGCCGAAGAATGGATGCTTTTGAACCATGGTGTTGGAGAAGACTCCCTTGGACTGCAAGGAGATCCAACTAGTTTATTCTAAAGGAGATTAGTCCTGGGTGTTCATTGGAAGGACTGATGCTGAGGCTGAAACTCCAATACTTTGGCCACCTCATGTGAAGAGTTGACTCTTTGAAAAAGACCCTGATGCTGGGAGGGATTGGGGGCAGGAGAAGGGGACGACAGAGGATGAGATGGCTGGATGGCATCACTGACTCTATGGACATGAGTTTGAGTAAACTCTGGGAGTTGGTGATAGACAGGGAGGCCTGGTGTGCTGCGATTCATGGGGTGGCAAAGAGTTGGACACGACTGAGTGACTGAACTGAACTGAAATGAACTGATAAGAACACTGTAATATGGATTAGGGCCCACCTAATGACCTTGTTTTTTCACTTAATCACCTTTTTAAAGGCCCTGTCTCCAAAGACAGGCACATTCTGCGGTCCTGGGGGTTATAAGACCTCAACATACAAATTTGTGGGGACACCATTTAGCCTAAAGCAGATGCTCAGAGAAAATTCTCTCCCTTCCACTCCAGGAAACTCTAAGACACCCTAGTAATTAAGAGTGATGTTGGTGAGACTTCCCTGGCAGTCCAGTGGTTAAGAACCCGCCTTGCAATGTAGGGGATGTGGGTTTCATCCCAGGTCACAGAACTAAGATCCCGCATGCCGTGAAGCAACTAAACCTGAGGGCTGAAATTAGATAGTCCACCAGAGAGTCGGTGCACCGCATCGAAACATCGGCATGAAGTAACGAAGCCACAACTAAGACCCAACGCAGGCAAAAGAATGAGGATTGCGGCACATCCAACTTGCTCTGAACTGTGATGTCCAGAAATATCAGATGGTCCCTTAATTCAAAGGCTATACCTTGAGGGAAGTGCAGAGAAGACTCGGTGACTCTACGAGATGAAATTCACCAAGTGCGAGGGCTGCTAGGGCAGGAGAAGCGTGAGCTGGGCATGGGGAGAGGGACAGCCAGACGCACCATATGGCAGTCTTGGCTGTGACCCCATCGCTCTGGGGGACCCTGGAACAGTCACTGAGCCTCTCTGGGTCTTGGTGACGTCATCGGTGACATGCCTACTTCTTCTCTTTGGCTCTTTTCCTTCTCCTGCCTCCAGCCTGTACTTCAGCAGGGCTTTAGGGGAGCAAGTCAGAGTAATGACATCAACCACAAACAATTTCTTGAGCGCTTACTAAGTGTCAGCCACTTCACAGAGCACTCTGGGTGAGTTATGTCACGGCCTCCTCGCTAAGTGGGTTCTCTTGTTATCTCCGATTGAGAGTGGCTCAGATGGGTTAGAGAACTTGCTCACGGGACACAAGCGAGAGGCAGGGCTGGTGAGTTGGGTTATTTGGTTGATAAAAGATGCAGATGTTGCATCCTCAATGTGGGAGTCAGGAACTGGCCACACCAACTGTGCTGGACCCTGACATTTTTATCCACGGCTTGGGCTGGAGCCTGCCTTCATTCTGCCCTCAGGAGAAGAAAGCCTGCTCCAGCTGCCTTCAGAGTTCATCCTGAAGCCTGGCTGCCCTCCCTGTCACTGTGCCGGCGGCGGGGAGCTTTCATTCAAGTGGAATTTAGCCGAGGACTTTTGTAGCACTTCATTTACATGTATGCCAACAAGCTGAAATGTGCAGCAACCTTGGAACACTTTCAAAGGCAGGAATAATTCCTCTGAAATAGGTCTTCCGAAAGCTTTATCTTGTCCTTTCTTTTTTTGTTAATCTTGGAGCCCCTTAGCATGTCAAAGCAATTTTTCTAATGTCACATCTCCTAGACATTAGCATGAAAGGGCTTTAAGAGATGATTTGAGAAAGAATAAATGTTGAATGAGCATTTATTATAGAGTCGTTTATGCTACATTTGCATTTTGACTCTGTTTCTGCCAGGCGGGCTGGAGAAGCAAGCTGATTTGAAAGTCAATGGCGTCTAAACACGAGATGCTACAACTCTGTTTACACTCAGCTGTTTCCTCAACATGTTAATTTATTGAAAGAGAAAATTTCATTAGGCCAGTGTGTCTTGGGGGATGAGAGTAAGCAGAGTTGTGTGTCTTAACACTGAGATAGAATTCCCATCAGGACTGACCCCCATAATCAGGAGCTCGAGCCCGCGTCTCCTGCACTGGCAGGTGGATTCTTCACAGCTGAGCCACAGGGAAGCTATGGTCTGGAGGCCATGGAGCCAAAGCAAGAGAAGCTCATTTTAAAGCTCAGTTTCTTTCTGTCACTGTGTTAGTCGCTCAGTCGTGTCAAACTCTTTTCGACCCCATGGACTGCAGCCTGTCAGGCTCCTTTGTCCATAGGATTTTTGAGGCAAGAATACTGGAGTGGGTTGCGATTCTCTTCTCCAGGGGATCTTTCCAACCCAGGGATTGAACCTAGGTCTCTGGCCTTGCAGGCAGATTATCATCTGAGCCACCAGGGAAGCTGATTTCTTTCTGTGCACCTATTACATTCAGTAGCGTTGCCCTGTCTCCTGCAGGAAGCTGGCCAGGCCCAAATGGCATAATGTGCAGTGGTTAGAGCCCAGAGAGTGGGTAAGGCTGCCCAGGTGCGACCAGACCCAGGCAGAGTGATGGTAATCACTGTTTCCTCATCTGGGACATGGCCACAATAGCTGTCTGCATCTCCTAGGGTTGGTACGGGGGTGAAATGGTAGGTAGATATTGTCTAGAATAATGCCAGGCACACCGGAAATGAGCAGTAAACATTAGCTGCTTTTAATATTTTTATTGATTTTTTTTTTTTTTTTTGGTCTGCAGAACTTGGTAAAAGTTCCAGAGAAACATAGTTGGTTTATGCCAACTATGGGCTTGTCCATCTCTGAAAGAAGTTCTTTCTGTGGGTTCCAACCACAGGCAGGTGGGACACAGGCAGGTGGGATGTAAGTGGGTTCTGGGACTGATGGGCAGCTTAGGGACTGCTTTAGGCCGTGTGTGTGTGTGTGTGTGTGTGCATATCCACAACAGAGAGGGAGAGAGGTATCAGCTAAACCCACTGAAGGCCCTTGAAGCTTGGGTCTGCACCCTGGAATCTTTCCAGCTCTGGGTAAACCTCTGTCACTCCAAATTCCCTGAAAGGTCTTTTCTGTCTGTCACCCCACCAGCTACTCTTGTTCATCTTTACAAAATTTTGGCACTTTGTGGCTCAGATGGTTAAGAATCTGCCTGCAAAGCAGGAGACCCCAGTTCGATCCTTGGGCCAGGAAGATCCTCTGGAGAAGGGCATGGCAACCCACTCTAGTATTCTTGCCTAGAGAATTCCATGAACCGAGGAGCCTGATGGGCTACAGTCCATCGGTTTCCAAAGAGTCAGACATGACTAAATAAATAATACTCACCTTCATGTTCAATCAAGTTTGTGGCAGTTTTTTGAGCTAGGTTTTTAAAATTAATTAATTTACTTTTGGCTGCTCTGGGTCTTCACTGCCGTGCCTGGGCTTTCTCCAGTTGCGGTGCTCCAGCGTCTCCTTGAAGTGGCTTCTCTCGTTGTGGAGTGTGGTTTCTAGGGGTTGCAGGCTCCAGGAGGTGTGGCACATGGTCTTGTTGTGGGACACAGGCTTAGTTGCCCTGCAGCACGTGGAATCTTCCCAGACAAGGAATCGAACCCATGTCCCCTGAAGATTCCCAATCACTGGATCACCAGGGAAATGTGAACTTGGTTTTCAAAAGCCACCTTACCCCATTCCAAGGCAGCCTTAAATGGGGGGGCCCAATCTGTGCCAGCTGGGAGGGGCTGCACTGGTCGCAGCGGGGAGCCCTGTCCCCTGAGCAGGACCTCTACCACCCTCACCCCCACCTTTCTGGAGCACAGGAACAAGTCTCCTGCCCAAATAAATCACCCCCTTCATTCCACAGGTGAAGGGAGCCAAGCCTCAGAGGGGGCTTCCCCCACCCCTTGTCACACAGCAAGTCAGTGAGCTAAGCTAGGCCCAGTGCCCAGGCCTACAGAGGCTGGCCCAGCACCCTGGGCAGCCTGCAGGCTTCCTCTCAACCCTGTGCCCTTTCTGCTATAGGACTGGTTCTTTCTGTTGCTAAGTTGTGACTGACTCTTTGAGATCCCATGGACTGCAGCAATATCTCCTGGAGTTTGCCCAGGTTCATGTATCTTTCTGGAATAGATACCAAACCTACTCCCAAGGCCAGGTCTGCTTGGCCGCTGCTCTTGCTGTCATCCATAATCCCCTCACTGCCTTCTCCTACCCACCCTGGGAGGAAACTCCCCTAGTTCGATCCCTGGGTCTGGAAGATTCCCTTGGAGGAGGAAATGGCAACCCACTCCAGTATCCTTGCCTGGGAAATCCTATGGACAGAGGAGTCTGGCGGGTTAGAATCCATGCTCTTGCAATGAGTCGGACTTAGAACACACATCTCCCAAAGGACCTGATCCCAGCCACCACCCTGAGACACTGCACACCACGCAGCGTGCCTGTGAAGAGAACCATGGATGACGGGACAAATGTTGTTCAATGTCCCACCAAGTTTGGCAGAGTCAAACCCCAACTCTGTCACTAATCAGCTGTGTGACTCTGAACAAGTCGTTTAACCTCTTTGAGCCTCTGTTTTCTTCTTCTTGTAAAAAGTAAAGTGAAAATTTCTCATTTTGAGTCCGACTCTTTGAGACCCCATAAAGTGACTATAGCCCGCCAGGCTCCTCTGTCCATGGGATTCTCCAGGCAAGAATTCTGGAATGGGTAGCCATTCCCTTCTCCAGGGGATCTTCCCAACCTGGAGACTGAACCCAGGTCACTTGCATTGGAGGCAGATTCTTTACCATCTGAGCCATCATAGAAAGAGACAAGTTTCTTCCCATCTTTGGCCCTGTTTCCTCTTCTAGAAAATTGAGGTTGGAACATCTATTTCTAAATTTCCATTGAGCTCAGCAGGCCTCAGACCCCCTGGTGCCAGGAGTGGGATTTGCCCCCCTCCCTCCCTCTCAGAGGGGAAAGCAGGTCCCACCGAGGCCCCCACCTCACAGGAAAGCCCCAGCACTCCTACAGCTGATCTGTAGCCTGTGGTGAACCGTCCTTGTTCTGCAGAAAAAGAAAGAGGGAAAGACTGCCATCGGGGGCTATCTCAAAATACAATCGTGAGTTTTGGCTCAGGAGGAGAGAGAGGAAGAGAGAGGGAGAGACGGAGAGAGAGAGAGAAAGAGACAGAGAAGAAAAAAGCCCACTTCAAGGCCAGTTCCCCTCCCCGGGCGGGAAACCTGTGTGTGTGAGATGAAGGAAGCAGAGCGGAGGCAAAGGCTGGCCTTCTGATGGAGCATGTGGTGCCCACTTTGAACGGTGGCCTTTGTGCCTGTCTATTCAGGGCGGCCTCAGGACAATGGGGGGCAGACACGCAGGGGAGGACAATGACGAGGACATCACTGCCGCTTTGCATTCCCTTTGAAGTGGCTCTGCCCTGGCCCCCCGCTGGCTCCAAAAAGAATGCTTTTGTTGCCCGCTCCAAAGATGCTGTAAGATGCTGTGGAAAAAGTAACCGGAGGGGATCTGCTCGATTAAAAAAAAAAAATTAAAGATAAGAAACAAATCAAGCCGGCCACGTGGGGGCTGGCGGTAGCTTTGAACCCTGAGAAGAGAAGGGACATCGCTATCCAACCTTTTATCTCCCTAGGGGAAGTGACTGGCTTCTGAAGGGCCCCCTCCATGGGAGCGGAGGCTCGGTGGGTGGGAGCAGGGGGCCAGGGTGGGAATTCCTAGCCTGCTGGGGTCTCCCAGGAGGGTCTGCAAAGCTGGAGCTGGGACACTGAAAGCCAAAGTTTGCTCTAGTTGCTGTTGCTTGGGCAGAAACCAAGAGGAATCAGGTTTACTGAGTTAGTGTGTACCAGGTATGGGGTGGGGTGGGTGAAGTGAAAGTGAAAGTCACTCGGTAGTGCCCAACTCTTTGTGAGCACATGGATAGACAGTCCATGGAATTCTCCAGGCCAGAGTACTGGAGTGGGTAGCCTTTTCCTCCTCCAGGGGACCTTCCCAAGCCAGGGATCAAATCCAGGTCTTCCTCACTGCAGGCAGATTCTTTACCAACTGAGCTATCAGGGAAGACCCCCAGGTATCGGGGGGGGGGGGCTTGCTTTATTGCTTGTGTGATTACCTTAAAAGTGCTTCACTCTTAATCATGGCGTGAATGTGCGCACACAAAATGACTCTGCATCGTAGAGGTGGAGGTTAACACCAGAATGATCTAAGTCAGGAGTCCATGGTGTTGGGTTCAAGGCTGCAGGAAGCAGGCTGAACAAGGCAAGCACTTGGAAAGTTCCAGGGGGTGCCATTCATATTGTGGTTTTGTGTGTTACTTCCTGGAGTTGTGCAGTGTACAACCTTGCATTTGGACATGGTGCCCCTGACAGGAGTGTTTAAGTAATATATGAATGATCCCCACCAGGAATCTGTATCTTCAAATGCTGTTACCAAAATCAACATCAAGAAAGTGTTTATCAGCCCGAGGATTGCTGGGAGTAGTGTCTTTTTTTTTTTATTTATAAATATTGGTGACATGCACGGAATTCAAGACCGGTGGTTGGTTGGTAAGGTTGTACAGGCCTCACTGTGAAAAATGGGATACAAGGATCTGGGAAACCCAGCAGTCTAAGACCAGCTTCGCATCATGTCTGACTCACTGTAAATGCCCTCAATTGTTATAATTATCCCCATTCTACTGCTGAGGAAGCTGAGGCTCCGAGAGGTAAAATAACTTGCCCAAACACACACCCCTGGTAAATAGAGTGCCAGATTTTGTGACACTCTTGGGCTCTTGAACCCTGGCCTACCCTGCCTTTGAGAGGGAGACTTTTTCAGTTGGGGCAGAAGCTAGGTCAGATGGTCCCCTGCGCAACAGGACCTGCCACCCAGATCATGAGCCAGAAGTCCCTCGGAACTTCTGGATCTTCCCTGAGCATCTGGGGAGCTCTTCCTTCCTGCCACCCCCAGAGGTTGCCCTCAGAGGCTTTTTCGCAGGAAGTATTCATGGGGCAGGACCAAAGAAGGTCTTGTATTGGTGGGCAAACTTCTGGATCCCTTCTGAGCACTTCTGAGCACCTAGTCCCACTTCAGTATGCCCTCAAGAGCCAGAGCCCCTGGGGCTCTCCTTTGGAGGACTCCTAGTGGGTTGTCCACACCGCGGAGAGTCTAAGTGCCTGGGAATTAACACGCTCCAGTACAGGTTATGAAAGCTCCCGGGCCCCAGTTGGGAAAATCCCCAGGTGGAAGTCACCCTGCAGAGTCCCCTGTGGGGTCAGTTTGAAGCTGCCCTCTTGGCAGGGGCTGGGGGGGGCGTTGCCTGAGGTCACAGTGTTCTTGGTCCTGTTCTTCCCCACCCTGTTGCTCTCCCATCCCCTCCAGTCTCCCCGGGAGCACTTCCCAAACACATCATGTGTGCCCGAATCCTCACCTCGGGGTTGGTCTTTGGGCTAAAGACCCAAGACGGCTGCACCCACAGGAAGCCCATGAGGCAGGAGAAGGCCCAGGATGGGCACCAAGTCACCAAAGTGAGGCTTTCTCCTGGGCAGTGAGAATGCAGCAGGCGCTTGGAGAGAGTCGGAAGCCATGTGCCCTGCTCTGAGGGGCTACCGCGTGAACTGGCTGCCTCGTCTGCCTTCCCTGATCCCCCCACTGATGCTCTCAGGGGACCCCTCCATCTCCCCCAGTGAGTGAGCGGCTGAGTCAGGACTTGAACCCAGGTCTTTTGTCACAAGCCTATGGCTTAGAAACAAATGTCACTGCCCTTCCCCCACAAACAGCCACACGCTTTAACTGTCTGCAGGCTCCGTGCTTGGGACTTATCCAAGTACCTCATCTTCCAGGTTCCGACTCACTACCCCACAGGTGACCAATGGACTGAGAGAAACCCAGAGGCCACATCAGGGACAGAGACCATGAGCTCTGCAGGAAGCAGAGGATGGAGAGGAAGGGAGAGGGGACCTGAGAGCCTGGGAAGGCTATGACCCCAGGAATCTAGCTTTTCCTGTCTATCTGTCTGTCTGTCTGCCAGCTGGTGTCTCTGGGTAACCAGCCCCTTTCCGATTCCCTGGCAACCCTGGCCGCTCTGGCCTGCTGGCCTCCTGGACAGGCATCTCTGTTTCAATCCCTGGGTCTGTCTCTTTATGGCTCCCCAGGGTTACAAGGAGCCTTCAGTGGTTCTCAAAGCCAGAGACCTGTTTATCCTCAGCTCCTGGGCTCCCAGCAGCCCACAGGTTGACATGGAAAGGCAGTCTGTGTCTCCCCACCCCTCCTGGGGGTGAAGCTCCTGCTCTCAGGCACTTCCTTGCACCCCTGGGGACTACAGCCCAGAACCTGAGCGGCCTACTCAGCCCAAGCTCCCCGCCACCTTGAGAGAGAGAGCCTGAGAGGGACCCTTGTCTGCTGGATCCAGGGTGTGCTAAGTAAATTGCCAGGCACTGCAGGGGGCAGGGAGAGAGACATAGGGCTAGCTCTCTGCACTCTGGAGCGCTGGACCCAGGATACAGGCCTGGCAGACATCAAGCTGCCAGGAGCAACTAGATGACAGTGGTCAGTAGGTTGTGTTAGACTGGCAGGAACTCAACAGAGGGAGAGGAAGCTTGTTCTCAGGTCAGGAGGGCTTCCTGGAGGAGGTGTATGAACCAAGTTTTGATTCCTGGAGCCAGAGGGCTGTAGAGAGGATCAGGAAACCATTGCTGCCTTTTGCCACGCTTCTGCTGCACACAGCCTGACCTTGTGTTTAACCCACTTACTTCCCACAACCCCGCAAAGTTTGTCCTTTCTTGATTCTAGATGGGAAAACTGAGGCATGGAGTGCTTATAGAGCCACATGGCCAGTGACTGGTAGGGTCCTGGTGGGAGCTGTCAGTCTGTGGTGGGTCACACAGACCCTGCAAAGGAATGAATCACTGTCATTCAAGGCCATATAGCAGGTGAGCGGCATTGTATGGGCTTGGGGACTTCCAGAGGGCTGAAGTCTTAACGGAGGAGGAAACTTTCAAACCAGGCTCTTGCAGCATGAGTAGGAGTTTGTTTAGGGCAGAGGAGGGCACCCCAGGCAAAGAGAACACATGATAAAGCATGGAGGTCATAGAGGAAGGAGGAGCTTGTGAGTGGTTTGGGGGTGGCTAGGCAGTGAGCTGGAGGGAGATGAAGTTGGGGACAGCATGTAGCACATACTGGCCACTCAAAAACATTTATTGAATGAATGAATAAATTAATTGTATCCCCACGGTCTGTTAGTATATAGGAGTTCAACAAATATTGGTTAAATGAATGAACCAACTGTATTTCCCTTGACTAGCACCGGTGCCTGGCACCCAGGCATTCAGTACATATTTGCTGAAATTAACAAATGAACTAATGAAGCGGTGAGGTAATGGAATCAGCCAGGAGGGAGATGACTGGCCTGGCCTCGCGATTCGGACGGTCAGCCTGCGACTGTGCCATTCAATCCCGGCCGCCCCTGCCCCCATCGGCGAGCACTCTAACGCGGAGCAGATGGTGGGGGGCGGCGCGGGCAGGCCGGGCAGGGCTGTGAGCCCAGGCGGCGGCAGCCGGGCCTGATTAGGGCCCCCTCCCGCTGGCGGCCGCTGGCGCTTTGAAGTGAGCCGCTGCCGGGCCGCTCCGGCCGCCTGGCCGTCCCTGCCGCCAGGCCGTCGGTCCGCGGCTGGCGGCGGGGCTGGCGGCGCGTGTTTATCCAGGTGCGGGCTGGGGGCTGGGCGCGGGGATCTTCTTTCCTCCAGGCCCATCTGGGACTTCAAAGCGCAGCGCAGGGCTCAAAGGCGGCCTTGGGGTGGGGGTGGGAG